>JAPYYZ010015928.1:0-10592 GCA_030522705.1 Eretmocerus eremicus | reverse complement strand
ATCCCGACAAAAGCTCCAACCAACTCCTTCATCTCGATTCAACTCCAGCTCTTTTACGAACGCACGACACTCTTGCCCATCGTCGTCCAGCTCGGAATCAAAGAAGTCGAGCGAGGCAATAAGCACCAGGAATTCTCGCAAAATCGCCCGGCCAAGCGAGGTTCAAGTTTTACTCCTGGTCCGCTGCTGTGGTGCTGCATGGGCAGCAGTCTCGAGGCTTGTGTCCTTTTGCTCTCGGCCCGGGTTTCGATTTATATTCGGGCTTCGTCGTAATCGCGCAAAGTACAGAACACGAATCAATTCTCCGCGCGAGTAAATGGCCGACCGTCTCTCTCTCTCTCTTCTCCTCGCAGCGAAAAGCCCGAGCTTTTCAGATGGCTATATAGAGGGGTGCGGCTGTGGAGAACTTTCTCGCCAGCCGCAGCAGCGGAACCGATCGTAAGAATTGCCAAGGCAGCCACGCTGCCGCAGAGGCGGTGGCGGTGCGGTGGCTGAGGGCGGTAGTTCTTGCAGCTTCCGAACTTTACTCGATAATTGATTGTTTTGCAAGGCTAGCGCTCGCCTTTATCGGAGCAGCACCGCTGCGGGCTCTCTCGCGGTCGAGCTGCCGTGTTGTCGTTGTCCTCTCTTGCCTCTCTCGCTCTCTCTCTCTCTGGTGCTTTCCACCTTGTATACTGGCTCTATATATGCGGAGAACGGCGCAATCTCGGACCCAAGATCAATATAAGTCGATGCGAGTCGAGCTTCGTGTACTCCTCTGAGGATCTGTAACGACTTGGAGACGACCATTAATGAATATGGAATTCCACTCGATCGTCTGAGATAGTTTGCTCTCGAGTCACTCTGGGCTTGGTTGGCTATTACTTGTATTGTTGTCGCTTACTTCGGCGAGCTGAGATGGCCACTCGGGTATCTGTGATTCTGTGGAGATGTATAAATTTGACCAATTTGTGGAGTATTCGATGGCGAACGATCCTACTTTGAGCAAAAGTGCAGCATGACTGACTATGTTAACAGAAAATACTTTGGACAGATGGTTTGCAACCCATAATCCTTGTAGTGATATTTTGGCTACATTTTTTTGATTTTCTATCCAGTCAGCCTAATTTATAAGGGTTATGGGGACTATTGTATACCCATTTGAATCAATCAAAGTCAAATTTTGTGATGAATTTTGATTGAGAGACCTTCGTCATGCTTAATTAGCTCAAGGGTATAGTGAGCTGAGCACCGTTTTATCATCCATGTGGAACTCTCATAAGCACAACAAAAGTATACATTTAGACTATGTTTGAATGACTTTACGAGCTGGACAACGTGACAACAAAAAAAAAGGAGGCTTCTTGGCAAGGTCCGTTCTCCTTTGGTGTGTACAGAAAACATTTTGAAGCCAATTTCAATCATTTTTTAAAGATGGACTAAGTTTTTTCTGATGCGGAACAACTAGTTCCACTTTTGTCACCGGAATTTTCTACGTCTCTTGACTGTCTGCAATTAGAGATGGGCGCACATTCATCTCTCGTGATCCAAAATTATCTCTCGTGATCCAAAATTCTTAAATGGTATGTGTACGATTGAACTCGTGAAGAAGATCTGGATGACATTATTCTCGACAGCTGCATCTGGAAACTGATAATGAGTTCAGAATCTCGAGGCAGAACACGATAATGTGATCCAATTTGATTCCATCGCAAGTTCTTTTGGAACGTTCATGACGAATCCATTGAATGTACCGAGACGATCCAGAAAGAATTAAAAATTTCTTCATAAAAGGCATTTGCTCACAAATGTGATAAATGCTATCATCCAAATCCACCGTGTGTTTGGTCGAAGTTTCACAATGTTACACTACAGTATATAATATTTTGGTTAATCTCGAGACGCAACGGAAACCAAAATCTTAGTATCTGATGGTTTTTGCGCTCTAAGATGCCAGTGCATGTGAAGATGTGAGCATTTTTTTTATCCAATCTGGAAAATGAAATGTCTTAGGATGCCAAATCACACTGGTGTTAGGAAATGGCAGTCTAATTCTAAGCCTTTGTACTTCCTGTCTTTCGTATGAATCCATTCTATTATATGTCCATTGTGATATCTTGAAGAACAATTATAGTCTCAAAAAATTGAACAATTGCACCAACAACGCCTCCATTAATTCTTTTGACGGAACATGCAACCTCTTGAGGATTCCCTTCGATATGATCAACCGGATCATCAAAACTCCTTATTCAGTCAAATCAAAAATATGAACTACGTCTTGCAAGATTTTGCTCTGGCAGGAACATAGAAAACATCGATCTTGTAAAAGGAGAGAGGAACGACGGGTCTATCCTATCCTTACTTTTCGGAAAAATTCTGAGCAACCTACATATGAGTGCATCTCCGAAGCAGATTGATTCACGCAAAACCAAACTCAGCAATCGCTCTAATGCTCCTGCACTAGCTCTTCATTCAAAGTAGCATTCTATTTCAGTCACCAAACTCGCATTTCGAAATTCGCCAGTACTCGCCGAACGAAGGAGATTGCTAAACCTTACACACATCTTGAAGAAGATATCAGCGAGTGGAAGTCGTGACGAATCGACGCGTGCCAGTGTGGTGGAAGCGGAGGCAGTGAGCTGTCGGTAGAAAAAAGTGGAACGCAGTTAGGTATCTCGAAGTGAAAGAAGGATATAGACATCTTCCTCGCCTCTGCGCCTCGTTCCTCCAGCGATTCGGTATCCTCCATGGGCCTCGAACTGCGACTCGAGGGAATAGTCATCCCACTGCTCTCTGGTCTCTGCTTATACGGAACGCGATGACTGGTGAGCGCCAGAACTGCGTGAGATCGCCCCGCGGCGTAAAAACAATGCCATCCGAGAGCGACTTTTTACCCATCCTCGAATTGATTCTTCCTCCGTCTGAGCGATCGTTCCGACGGCTGCAGTCTGATGGCTGGTATGGGGAGGGAGGAAGAGGAAGGAGAGAAGGAACGAGAGGGAGGAGGACGGGGAGCGAGAGCCGGAGGAGGAGGACGGAGTCGTGTAGAGCCAGACGGGAGTGAGAGAAACTGGACGTTCCACAGGTGTGTCGAAGGAATTCGTTGCCACCGCGACATTCTCCATCGATCGCTCTCGCTCATTCCTCCTCGTCTTGGCCTCTTTGACGTGATTGAGACTAACATCTTGTTCGGGAGCGATTTACCAAATGTTTTTACGAGCTGCTACGAGTGTGATCCGACACCGCACGTGACTCTCCGGCACTAGCTCACTCGATCCTTGCTTTCGAGTGGGACGAGCTTCGGAAAGGAATGCGTTTGAGAGATTTATAATGTTATTTGATAGATTCTCGAGATCGATTCGGGAGTTACTAAGCTGATTTGTGAATTTCAAGACCAATATTGTGGACTCCTTGTTTGCAAAGATGACATTGAAGTGCGAGATTTGTCTGGGATTTTCAAAAGGAGTCTCTCTAGTATTTTTCATCATATACCCTTCATCCTTTGTTCGATTTATTTGCTCAATGGATGTTGAGATTGGAGAAGAGGGATGAAAGTTTGAACTACAAAGGGGAATCTGATTCTCAATTTTTTGACAGTCGATGGATGTGATTCATAGAGATTTTTGTAATGTCAACTAGAGGTCGTGTATGAGGATCTAAAATCACTTGTTCTCGAGAGATTATTAAAGTTATGGCTGTTGATTGGATGGGTTAAACCTTATAGAGACTCACTGATATTCTCATAGAATTTTGTGAGAGCGATTTCTCAGTTTTGGGCTGAAGTAATCTCCTTCTGAAGTACAGTTTTCAAGGTTTATGATTAGTTTGCGCAATCTTTCAATCACCAAGGACTGCGTTACAACCTTCCAAACCCAATTGGCAGTTTTCAAAGCTTACCAAGATGGCTTTGCCATGTTCTTGATGCATCCATCGTGTCAACCTCATCCTGAGACGATCACACACCCATCTAAAACACATTCCCCCAGCCCGCCTGCACATCTCCAGCCCGAGCACTTGGCGTATGTTTACCGACAGGCGCGCGTCTCGCGCTCGTCCAACCCTTCCACTCCGTCGGAGTATCAAGGCGGGCGCGTGCGTCGAGATAGTCGCGGTAGACGAGCCCGTGGCGTCGTCAGCCTCGGATGAGCCTCGCACTGTCAATCGCTCAACTTTATTACCCAAGACGCGAGAGCGCGCTCCGAGCACTCGCAAATCTCTGTGTCTCGGTTACAGGCAGCTTCCCGCGGGACGGTCCCACTGAAGCAGAGCTGCCTGAGAACGCGACTGACGGGACCGTCAAATTTCCAAGCTTTCGCCTCGCATCCGAGCGAGAATAAAGCACGCGAGCGCGAGACAGCCTCTGGCGCACCGAATGCACCTTGCGAGCTTAACCTAGGCCTTCTCCGCGTCGAAAGAGTAAGTCACTGCGCCTCTTGTGCCTTATATGCATCGCTTGTTACCCTACGTGGCGTTTGCTGGCTGGAACTGCTGCTCTATCCCACGGGAAGAGAGACATGCCTCCACTTCGTCAGCTAAGTTTGCCTTAAAAGCCTGTCTCTCCCGTCTGCAGACTCGCACTCGACCCCTTTCTGTCTTCGGTTTTCGCTTGTGTGGATTTTGGGGTTGGAAAACTCCATCGCTCGTTTAGATTCCCGAGGTCGAGTGGTGCCGATTTCTTGAAAATTAAATATCAATATTCATTCATGCTGAAATGTGTGACGGTGGCGCATGAGCTCGACGAGTTTGCTGCATTCCGAGAGTGGTATCGTGGATCTTGGGGTAATTGAATATTTCTTGGTACGTTACATTGTTGGATTCATGTAGCGAGGTTACATGGAAGTGGCATTGTTGCTGAAGATGGAAGATAATGCTGTGGGAAACACGCGATGCTCTGAATAACTGAAACGTCCATCATTGCAGACCATGAGACAGATTATCGGACTGAACACGGCTATTTTGGAATTTCGTTCCATTTCAACTTGGAATTTTGAGTAAAAGTTCATCTGTGATAGATGTGATCCAATGAAATTGTCTCAAATTCGTTTTAGCCAAGACTCTGTAGAACGTCGATCAACAGCCCTTGAATTGATTGATCCATGCATGAAGAAGCCAAAAACGAAGAAGATGAGCTTAGCTGAACCTCTTTGGATGATTGGTGATGGCTGGACCCTATGCACAGCGAGAGAATACTTTCAGAGAATAACTCAATCCTCCTCATCACCCCCCCCCCCTAGTACACAAATTGTACTACTCGAAACTCTCGAAAAATTATGAAGAAGGTAAAATGTAGAGGAATGAGGTATTTATGACTTTGATGTGACGCCTGGGGTCAAAAATATCATAATCTAGTCATTTGATTGTGAGCCCTGGAATACTCTTTTCACATCGTAATTCTCACTCGCTCCCTAGCAAACTAGATGAAACTGGATAAATGTTTCTCCAGCTTGGCGATCAAGCAATTTCGAAGGGTATACGGCTGCCTGCCGCACGCTCCAACAATTCCCGTCAATGCCATTCCACGGGCAGGTGCCTCGATATGAGAGAGTACGAGGGTGGAATACGTGAGATTCGAGAACGAGATTGTCAATTGTGAGCTAACTCGTGCAACGACGCTCAGGTGATAGAGGAAAATGAAAAAGATTCGCGAGGAAGGTGGAAAAGAGAGCACAAAATGCACTCGCAGAAAATTGACCGGCTGAATTTTGAAGCTTCAAAGATTGCAAATTTTCGCCATGGAGTCGTATTCGTATTCGCTTTGCTATTTTTTCATTTCACGTCGAAATCATTTCAATTCAGCACGCATCCAGTTTTCATATTCATGTCTAATTTTCTTCTTCGCACAAAATAAAATGGAATAAAGATGTGACTGAACGATACATCTCGTAGAATTTGAATCAGGCACTTCTGCATCGCTCTACTTACAAGTCAGCCATCGCACGATATACTCCCCGCTAGAATTCAAACGCGCTCAATCAGCAACACGAGCCCATCATCAGTCTTGCTCAAAGCACTCGCTCAAGAGCCATATACATCGTTAGGCGAAGGGCGAGGCTCGCTTTGCGAGAAGCACTCGGTGTAATCGATTGTTGATCGGTGCCTAGCCGTGCGAGGAGCTTTCTTATCGGGCGTCCGTCATCGCGCTATCATCGTCAATGAGCACGCAGCACAATATATACAGCACGCAATTTTCATGAGAAGCCAATCGCGCGGAAAGCCAAAGATACCGCCCTATCCCTATTCACGCATCTATATATATGTGTAGCTGCGGTACGTTTCAATGAGCAGTGTGCGTGCGCTGTGAATTGGCTGTACGCGGCGTCCCCTCGCGGCAAATCGTAGCCAGCCACCCCGAACGAGCGAGATACTAGCCTCGATTCCCGCCGAGAGATTGTTACGCCGTCAGTCCTTCATGAGCCATTACGCCCGTTACGCTGTTGTTCGTCGGCCTCGCAACGTCCCGATTTCATCTTTGTGAGCTTCTCGGACGCCATAACGAGAGACTTGATTGCCAAGCCATCACACGTACCCTCTCGATGAACTATTACGAGTGCTGGGATTTGCTCGTTTGTATCGGAATTGGATGAGTGGAGGATTGGAATGATTTGAGCTGTGTATGAGTGAGGAGTATGGTTATTGACAGGGTTTTGAAGTTGGAAATGTTCGAGTACACATCCCGAGTGTGCCTTCTGCAAATATGTAGAATATTTAGGGATGGTTGATTCTTGGGGAATTGTGTTCAGTTGGCGTCAGTTTATTCTGAGACTCTTAGTTTCCAAGAGTTGATTCATATCATCAAGAATTTAGATTTTGATGGCAAGAGATCATGATGAGGTGTGGTGCTCGTGGATGTGGAGAAGTAATCTCATCACTCCGAAATTTTTATCTTTTGCAGCACTAATTGAGGCTACCTGGAATCCAGGTCCTGGATGCAGGACTGCCAGTTCTGGGATGTGAATACAAAGTTGAACCACATTCAATGTTCTCTTATCTTATACAAATACCTTGACCTTAATGAGGGGAAAGAGTCATTAATGATATTGGAACATAACATAAAACTCTTGTTCTCGAGGACAACTGCTTACTTTTGCAAATCTTGTCCTAGATCTCTTAGTGAAGAGTAATAGATGACGAAGCTTTCACTCGAGAGATGAAAATTTTCAAGCACCATTCGAGTACCACAGAACTACTTGAAAAATTTTGCTCGAGGCTCAAAAATATAGTTCAAAAATGGGGTATGAATTTGATGTCGCATCGCTTCTCCCTTCGCGACCCTTATTTTCTGACGGTCTTATTTCCTCACTCAAGTTCTCTGGGCTGTCGCACAAGGAGGTACTCTCTATCTTTTAATACAAGCTCTCGCGACGACGCGCAGTCAGTAAATTTGCTCGTTTGTCGCGAGATATATACGCGCGTCCCTGTGTACACGCTCACGTTCATGTGTTCATCTGTTGCGTCGCTCGTTGGAAGAGATGGAGATATAACGAGCTCTCCTGCGCATTCGAAGATAAGTTCTTCGTGTTGAATTAACGAGGTGCGCTACGGCAAACAGACCGAGCTCTCTGCATGAATTTTCAAGCGGTCTCGCAGTTGCAGGATTTCTCTATCCTCGGCGCTGCATATTCCTACCGTTCTTCCTAATTCTCGTTAGGGAGCATTTTTTCTCTCGGTGTTTTGATTTCTTCGAGATAAATACTACGAGCTCGAAATGAAGCAGCCTTTTGCATCTTTTTATGGAAAATTCCACCGTTATGAGTTTTGAAGTCAACTTGATATTCTTATCATTTTTAGACCACCTGGACTCAACGGATTTAGTCCAAAAATCATGATTATTCATGTGAAAAAATTTAATGATAGCTCTGATTTCATCACTATGCCCAGCATCAAATATGCAAACGTGGTTCATTCAAGAAACAGACAAAAAGGAGGAATCTAGCCTGCCATCTTGTTTCAAAGTTTTTTTTTCATTTCGAAGATAAAGGTATGATCATCATGTAAGAGTCTACATGGAATTTTTTTCTCGACCAAAAGTACTTTGGATAAGGATATTAAATCATCAAATCCATGCTTGTTTGTGGCTTCTCGATGCATTAAGCGCTCTACTTTCAACATTTTGTTGATGCAACTGTATGAGAAACATGAGTAGAGAGCGGCTTTGAACTAAAAGAGAGTACATGGAAGAGAGGACGGGTTGGAGGATTTCGCTTCAGAGAATTAGTGGGCTACAGAGGCTGGTGCATTGCGAAGCCATGAGTTTTTGATACCACCGAGGGGTGGGTGTAAGGGTGGCTGGAAAATCCGATTGTGTCCTTGTATGTATATCAGGTTTTGCGGAGTCCATTAATAGTCACGAGGATGTATTGCCGCTTCTTTCTCTCTCAGTTTCTCTCTCATACACAGTCTATCTCTCTTCGTCGCTGCTCGACTCGCTTGGGCGCTTAGCGCCATTAATTCAGTGCGTTTCAGCTTCTTTGAAAATCCGCTTAACACTGCTGACATTCAAAAGATATATCCTCGTGGAAACTCTTCCTCCTCTTTCTCTCTGTCTGCCTCTCTCTCTCCTGTTGGTGAAATTGTTCAGCACGAGAGTGAATTTAAAGTATAATTAGCTCGACTCCAATCAGCGGGTATTGTCCCAAATTCAACTCTGATCCATCTCAACTGCAACATTGCCAGCAGCAAAGCGCCGCGAACGGGCTTTAATTTTACTCGGTTCAGCTCATGGCTGACTCGATCTGCTAACCAAGAGCCTCGCACGATCTGATCAACGCTGATCTTCTCCATTGTCTTGACTGTCCTTTCGTACTGAAGCTATGCTCAAAGGAGGAAGAAACTTTAGAATTTCGAGAGAGACTAACACTTGAACTTTCGCTATGATCAATTTTCTGAGGAAATATTGACTGATTGACCTCATATAACGAATGTCAGTGGACTGTATCTGCTCCAAACTCCAGTTTCCGACCCATAAAAATGAGAGAAACCAGGTTTTTGGCGCAGTATGCATTCCAAAAATCAAGTTGACCACTACCTCAATATGTTCTAACCCAAATTTTGGAACGATTTTGAAATCTCTCTATTGTCCATTTTACGAGGATATTTCTCTAAAATGAAGTAGTGTTGTATAAAAGAGTAATATCGTGGAATTGGCCCCAACAAAGGTCGTTTCAAAATCAACGCACAAGGGTGATGAGAGAAGAACAAGCTCGTTAACGTGCGTCCTACCTGGATTCCGAATAGAGTTGTCTGATCGACTAATCCGAGGCAATCGTAACCGGAGCAACCGAAGAAAAAACAAAGTTGGTGGAGAAGGGAGACGAAGGATAGAAAAGCCATGATGGGGATTAAAGGGATAGCGGGGAATGGAGGAGGATAAGAGATGCAGGAGCGCAAAGTCTGCTCGCGGATCTGGAATGCAGCCAGAAATTTATCTAGCTCACAGGTACACGGGGGTGGAGAAGTTGGCAGTGAACGAAAATGCAGGGAGAATGAGGGAGGAAGTGAAACCTCGGAAGTACGCAGGGGCTTCGGGGGTGCCGGCTCTCGGAACAACCCTATTTATTGGCCCGTTTCCGATGTAAATGCGCACGCCGCGGATTATTGGGAAGCGATCCTCTTCGCCCTGAGCAAGTCTCACACACTCGGAAAGAATGAATTGCTCCATTTGCGAATCTAAAGACTCTCGAGCGAGCTAAGACTGACGTCTTCTCGGCTGCACGTTACGCTATAATGTCACCTGAGAACGAAGAAGCGAACTGACGCGTGAAATCGTGACGTGTCTGGCTTGCAATTATATTTAGACACCGAGAGAAGCACTCCAGTGAATTGCACATGGGTGACCTTTCTCTCCTCTCGATGCTGAAGAGCCATGAACTCCTCTTCCATCGTTCAACTCTCCTCCGGGGATTCACTTTTGATCGAATCTGCGACCTGCGTCATACTTGTTCCACTCAGACTGATTACCAATACTGGATATACCAAACGCTACTGACTATAGCTAAATCTTGTGTATTGCTCAGTTGCTCTGTTTCCCATTTCGACATTCGAAACGCTTTCTCGTGGATGCGTGACTTTACCTTCCAATTAAAGATGAAAGAATATCTTGGCACAATTATTTCGGGTGAATCCTACTAGATAGACTCATTAACCCCTCTCGATCACTAGTTGTGATGATCTAAATTAAGATATCCTGATGATGAAATCAAAAACCTGAGCGGAACCATTTGGAAATTCTAATATTAATCAATGGCCAGAGCATACTTTCTGGATTAATGCATTTGTAATCAACCAAGATTGCGAAGTATGAAAAGTTTACTGAGCATGTATCGGAGAAGTCCCAGGATTCTGCCAAAATCCCAATAGGTAGTATGTGGCTTGTTCCCGTTACAACCATAAATAATCTCATGAAATTTGACTGTGGACTCTTTGTTATCCTCCACTCACATTTTATTCTGAATGGTCTTACTGTTTACAATAAAGCTCGCAATGAAGACTTACATGGATTCGACGGAAGCTCACAGAGTGTATATCGAAACCGGCAGAGATATCCTTTTCTCACCTGGCTGTTTATCCAGTGGTAGTTGATTTAATAGAGATATCAACATCTCAACAGAGCTAAT
>JAPYYZ010015914.1:0-11166 GCA_030522705.1 Eretmocerus eremicus | reverse complement strand
GTACCTCGTCTCTTGTGCGGAGTCACGTCCGCGCGTGATGTCCGCTTCGAATTTGAAGCTTCAAACTATACCCCGGCCATCACCTCGAACGACCAAGTTTTGCCTCAAAAATCCTCCCGAATAATCCGCGCGGCGTCGGTCAGCCGCAGAAATTTCGGCCGATCGCGTCCCTCGTCGCATGCCAATGAGGCGAAAGGCTCCTCTTATACTCTCTTGCTTTTGGCGTCGCGTCACGTGGATGCATCAGCGGCCCTTGGATCTCGTGGGGACTCGAGCGATCGACTGATGATGGCTGCGTGCAGGGCGTATAAGCGTGTCCACGACATTCGAATCGCGTCACGTTCGGGCGTAAGCGACCTATACTTCCCCTTTGGAGATCGGGACGCGTCTCGGAGTCCCGGTGGAGCAAATTTGCAGCTAGTCAGTGGCATTTCACGCATCGTTAGAGCTGTCAAAGCTTATGGGGATAAACAGTCATGCTGGCTTGTGATTGATGCATGACTCGCTGCCTGCTTGTTGGCTTATTCACGATGGATCTTTTGCATCCGATAACCTGAATAAGTAATCTGTATCGACAAAGTATGATGAAGGTGGGACCGGAGAGTTTCTTGTGTTCCATCTCATCAAAGATGGTGGTCCCGTTTTTCGAGGAAAAATTTTGTCGATCCATGGTTCATTGAACAGGTCTCAATGAGGGTCTCAACCCCAAACCAGAATTAGTCCATGGACAGAGAATGTGGCATGACAGCTGGAAACATTCTTCTTCACGCATAAGATAATAATGGCGTTACGACCGTAACTCATAGGATAAAAGCAACCATAGAAGTAGAACAGAGTACGGCTCCAGTAGGATTTATAAATCAACAAATGCTGCTCAAGATGTTCATCAGAATAAAGTTCCCAGAAATTTTCTAAAGATCTGATGAAGACTTAAATCGTAATTATTAGGGAACTATCAAACTCAAAGTGATGAATTAGAATCAGAATTGCCAATAAAGTATGTTTCTAGTCGTAGGCTGATTGATCGATTGTCCAACGCTAGTTTCAAGGAGATTTTCTTGAATTTTCTGAAGTTGAGATTGAAAAGTCGTCCATAAGAATCGATCAATTTTTGAGCTACACGAGATCCACTAAACTTACATTATATTCTCTTCGATCAATCGATAAAAATTAAAGAATAAATTATAAATATGAATATCTTAGAATTTCTCAAAATGATGACTCCAAAGGTGACTGATACTATAATGCTTAATGAACATCATTCATTACAATTTGAGCATAAAAAGGTGTTCGCCCCGAAATTTTGCTGAATATGAGTCCCATAATAGATTAAAATTACAACACAATGGAGGTAAATTATTGATATTCATCATCATGAAAACTGTGCCTTATTTCAAGAGTTTGCCTATCAGGCGGTATATGCAAACCTAAAACATAGTCTACCCACGGCGCAGAATGATATTTGAATAGAGGGAATTCAAGTGAGAAAGGGATACTATTTTGGCAGGATGATGTAGGTGGCACAACATGATGCCGGTTTTGGTGAGTCAAAAGGATCATATTATCGAAGGAAATCGCGGTATTGGGCGATCTTCCAAAAATCCATACACACTCGACACAATTTGTACGTTCCGTCCCAGCAACATCCCCCCCCCTCCCCCATCCACACAATCGCCATCGATCACTCAATCTCCTAGTAGGCTCATAGATTTCCATCAGCACAGCCCACACAGTAGCATCCAACTTTCACCAAAACTCCTACTAGACTCGCTGAGCTCACCACTTGTGTTTCATTCCCTAACGAGCGTAAATTAGAGACGCTCAAGCTCTGTGGGGTGCAAAGTACGTATTCTCCTCCTCTGTGCTGCTACGTTTCCCGCGATACAACTGCTGCTGGTTTCTGTGAACGGGCCGCCTCGAGGAGCGATGAGCCGGATTTAGAGGGTCTCTCAAGGACCCTCTCGACGCTCTGGCAAGCGAGATAAAGAGGCCAGAGGGCGCAGCCAAAAAAGCCCGCGTGCGGAGCTGTGTACTGCCGCCACCGGCCCGGAGAGATCCGTAATTGCCGAGCTCTGAGCCGAGAGTGAAACAGACGGTTGGAGATGCCCCGTGTGAATGCGACCAAATGACTTTAGTGCGCCGATTTGTTTCGCTCTTCGTGCGTACTCGCCGAGTGATTCTGATTGCTTCAGAATGTTCTGGGAGGAGTTTTTCTTTTCTCTCTAGCGTGAGTGTCGAGAATCAGTTTGGGGATGAATATTCATAGGCTGGAAGGAATGGAGTGTGCTATAAGATAGTGACACTGTGGAAGCATCCTCGAATATATTTATCAAGTGGGGAATCGAGTAGTGAGAATTCGTGGATTTATCGCCCTCTGTCTTCGCTCATTCCGAATTTAATGAGAAGGATTAAACGGGGGACTTGGATTGTTATTTCCTTAATTCACTCGAAGGAAACGCGAGGGTGTTTCTCTGGTGTGGAGAAAATGATTTTCGATAAAGTCTTCAAACTCAATGGGATTTTATCATTAGTTGAATTGGGTACTGAGAAAGACTGTGGTCTATTTCCATGTCTCCAAATATTGGAATTCAGGAACCAATGGTCATCAAAATCCAATATTTTGTCTTACTCATGACATATTCGTGATCTATGGTCAATTCTCTGGCGAACCTCATTTTTTCTGGGAGTTTCATTTGAATTTTACTGTTACAACCATGATTATTGTAGAAAAATCTAGTTCTTTCCATAAGCCTGCATATTGATTAGAGTGACCGAAATCGGCCCACCAACGATCTTTGTGTATAGTACTCCAGCTTCTCAAAAATTTCCTGACGACTTCTGCTCGTTAAAAGAAATGGCAGGGACGAGTTTCAGCTAAAACTCGCTAATGATTCTCTATCACGGGAATGAGAACTGCAAGCCATTCACTTTGACTTTCGATCGATGGAAGATTCTTTTAGCTACTCTCTCTCCCGACGGACGCTGACTGTAGTTGCTTAATAATTTGTACTCCCGATAATCCTGATCATCGCTCTAGTACTTAGTCCTTTGAATTTCCCAGGGTTGGTCATAGGTCAATCGATGGAAGCATCCACATATTCCCAATATTCGGATTGGAAATCCCGCCCCAATAGTCACTCTATCGACTCGTACCCGAAGGGACCTAACGACGCGCACAATACATGCTCTGCGTCAGACTAGCGGCAGTTAACTGGACGCAGTAATGAAGCTATACGGCTTTAATGAATCGGTCAGCTACCTGACGATAAGAGTAAGAGGGAGGGAGAGAGAGAGAGAGAGAGAGGGAGAGAGAGAGAGAGAGAGAGAGAGAGAGAGAGAGAGAGAGAGAGAGAGAGAGTGAGAGTGACCGGGCCGAGCTGAACGCGAAACCCCAGAGACTTCAAGTATTGTCCACTTATGAGGAAGCTTTGGCCTGGGCTCCACTGGTGCCTCCATCGAATTGACCAATCTCTAGTGGCTTGATTTCGTTAATGGCATTTTGGGCAATTTGCAGCTTTGATTCTGCACGTGGAAATGGCTGTATGGAGTGCCTGGTCATGTGTAAGGACCGGTACGTACTTGCTTTGGTATAGCTTTACCGCGGGATCTGCGTCCCCGAATTTACCTTGAAAGCTGCTATGCATCATTGAGATCCTTGATTGGGTTCGCTTGCACCAATTGAGTCCAACTACAGCCATGAACACGCGGCCTCGTCAAATGTCATGCGCTGAACTGATATTGATGCTGATCGGGTTTTAGCGTCAAAGCTCTCTGATGTCGAAGCTTGGTGGATGGAATCCTTCGCCATCATCTCTAGAATTCTTTAGTTTTGTGATTTTTGCTTCACGGTTCAGTTGCGTCAACATCACTCTTATCCAATCAGATATGATCAATAAGATCAGAGTAATGAAATACTGTGTATCATTCAATGGTTTCACAATTAGTGATCTTCAAAGCTCTGGTACTCGGATCTCTGATTTTCGGTTGAGCCCATAGAAAAAATGTCGCAAGGTTGAGATTTTACTATGCACGATATTTTCCTTAGTCATCCTGAAACACAGCTAAAATCACATCTATGACCCGTAATGGAGGAGGGCTATCTCGGAGAAATTTTTTCTCGATAGCCAACTTTCAATAATTTCTTTGAATGCAATATCGTCATTTTGAGTATGGCTTTCAATAAAAGTTACTGGATTCTTGTGTATTCTATGCTGACATGAAACAATTGTCATAAAACACTCTTTTTAGAAGTAGAAATCTCGAGTTAGGTAGAAACTACGATTCGCTCTGGACTGATCCTATCACGCCACATATAAAGTGATGGGGCACTTTCAATGAGCCTCATCCGCAAGACAGCAGAAATTTAGAAAAAGAAGCGAGAACAGAATCTTCCAACCAACGGAGCATCATAAAGTCTCTCTAAGGTGAATTATCGGCTCCAGAAATTTGACCCGTGCGCTCAATCAAGGCCACTCTAGCGCGACCTCACCAATCTTCGCTGTCCTCTCCACTTTGAGCGAAGCGCAAAGTGCAATATGACTCCGTCCCTGAAATTCAATGGCCAGCCCACTGCCCGTGGCGTCTGACCAATGCCTGCCTCGTTCTACTAGAATCTGAAAGACGCGTCTCTCTAGCTGTTTACCAATACGTGTTCCTGGAAGGGATTGATCCCGATGCAAACATCTTCAACGGCTCATGTGTACTACAGTGTATACGTATGCGTGAGGTATAGCCTGAAAATGCCACGCTCTCCACATCAGTCATGCCACGAATGAATAATTCATGTTACGTCGGCATCACTCGCTCGCGTATTATAACCAGGTAGACGCTGCCTGAAGTCTGCACGAGCCAGATCCTCTGCTTACAAGCCGCCGTCACGACGATCCATAGAGCCCCGATGCTTCTGCATTGCCATGCCACTGGCACTTTTTGCCTCGTTCCGAGGATCACGACTCCTTAGCGCTGCCCACACTAGGTATGCGGAAGCCATGGTGTCTTTGGGATACGAACGATGCTGCAAGACGTGATAAGAAAGGCTGGTGGGTGTGGTGCATAGACGAGAGGATCATCATGCTTTGGGGTTATTTTGTTCTGGATTATGGGGATACGTGCTTGGGTGTGCAGAAGTTTTAGGACTGTGAGGATGGCAAGAAGGGATTAGCTTTTGGTGCGGTATTATTTGCTTTGGAAAGGTGGACATGATTGTAAGTGGCAAACACATCACTCCTGCAGTTGAGGTGAATTTGATTACTAATAAGAGTATTGTGTTCGACTAATGATTGGTTTCTGTTGCCAGTGGCATTCTGGGGTCAAACCTCTGAAGTAATGTTTGTTGTAGTTATCAGGATTGATGCATCGTAGATGACGTCCGAGTCTGAAGGTTTCGCAGGTATTTGTGAATCACTATGATCTGAGGTTTTTTTCGAGTTGGAAATTCGCGTTCTCAAGAAAAATAAGAGCTCTATTGCATTCAATTGTCAATCTTTCCGTAGACTCCACGTTCACGGATCTGCATACAAATTCCACGCGGAATCCCTCAAGAATTTTGATAGGTATCTTCGTGCGAAAAATTGCAGGATTTCAAGTGGGATTGCACTCATAGAGTCCACAGGACTTGATCAGGAAAAATGTAATTAGAATATCTACGTGCAGATCTAGAAGGGATTTCTCGTTTATTTCTTGGACGAATTTTTGTGAAGAATTTGGAAAATGCCACGTGGGACTTCGCCTTGAGAATTTACGTCAGAATCTATGCCGATATTGCTTCGATCTTGAATGTCTACGAGGAATTCTACATCAGATTTTCAGTGGATGTTTGAGGGGAACCTTGGGGAAAAAAAACTTAAGAGTCCCTTGCGGAATTCTACTTGAGAAACCATCATAGGAATCTCAGTCAAAATTGTATGACTATCGCACAGAGTGTGGGGAATCTTCCATAATTTGTCCGGGCATATGAGTGAATGGGTGGATCTTCAAATTGATTCTCAATTCCCACGACAGATTATGCCTATAAGCATAGATATCACAAGTATTCCGCTTCCTCGTAGACTTCTTGAGTCCATGATTACGATTCATAGCTTGAGATATCGTCCATAATTTAAACAGGAGGAAAGGATCAACGATGGCTATGAAAGAACTAACAAGTTCCGATGGAAAGGACCAAAACATTATGTACACACACTTGGATTCCATGGATGAATCTTACGATGACGTTTTGGTGTGCTCCATACACGGATTCGCCGTGGAAACCCATTGAGAATTCGATATGGAATTGAATTTCTAATTGAAAATTTTTCCATCTGATGAACATGCCGACTATGACAATATTTTAGACCAACTCAAACTCCATGCTCATCTGAACTCTTGTTAAAGCCACCCCACGCATCGCATGATCATCTGAGCCTCTCTAATAGACATTTACGATACTATAAATCGTAAGTTGAGATCTAAACCATGATCTCAGACTCAGTGATCTCTGTAATTCATTTCCAGGCAAGACCTCGGGCAATCCTTACTCAATTAACTCAAGAACCATAAAGTTTCGGGAACTGCGTCGAGTGCACACCACGGAAACGAATTGAGGGGGGAGGGGGGGGGGCATGCCATCTCAACAAATTGAACGATATAAAGTTGTAATTCCCGCGAGGCAATGCAGTGGAAGAAGAGAAGAAGAACGCCAACGTGACCATAATAATAATAGCAAGTACTGCCCAGAGCGGCAACAGCAGCAAAAGTGCGCAACTCGAGCCTCGGGGCATCGATGAGAGAGAAGTGTGGCCAACCAGAGGAAGAGCTTGCGGAGAAAGAAAGCCTTAATGGACTCGAGGCGTTCTAATGCTGCGCTTCCTCCAAAGCCAAGGGTCCATTTGTAAGGCTAGGCCAACGCACAGAGCCCCAAGACGACCGCCATAAAAATATTTCCAGTCGCTGGATAACCGGCGCACTCCATGAATTTCGTCGCGTCATCCCTGCTTACTTCCCACTTATTTATCGCTCGCGGACTCTGACCTGGCCACCATGTAATTTATGCGTTTCGGACGAGCTCGCGCTATGCTCCTTGCGAATCTTGAGATTTCCGCGCCTCGGGCATGTTCTGGACAGTTTATTCTGCGTAACGTGGTCTGATCTTCTTTGGGTTATGGGAAACTGGCGGAGGTGGGATGATTGAAACATGGGTTTCCTGCCGGTATCCTCTTTTGTACCTGCATGCAATTTTTCCTCATAAAATGAGGTGAGTGGATAAAATTTACTGCAGTTTTACTCACCGAACGTTGCAAAGTCGCGGCATAGGAATTATAACCCATTGAGAAAGTTAACGCTCTTTTTTCTGTGGTCTACCTGTTTTATCGTAAACAAACTTTCATTCGATGAAATTGCGCATTTGAAATTTTTTTGAAATTTTTTCGGTGTTTCTGAAAGTGAAAAAGTATAAAAGACCATTCACAAACTACGTAGATACGTTTTGGCCTATTTTGACCCCTCCCTGCTCCCCGTAGCTCAACATAGCTTTTTGGCCGTAGCTAGACCTCTTTCCCCCGAAGAACTACATAGCTTGTTCCGAGAATCCTGAAATCCTTATCAAATCAGAACGATGCATAAATTGAGAGGAAAAAACGAGTATTCATTATATAACCAATAGACAATAGGTCCCAAATTACTCGGATACTCTTTTGATTCGATAATAATAATGATTTGATGACTCGGCTTTTGATTGGAGTCATTGAAGTCTTTGCGTAAGTTGAGTTCCAATTTCAGCATGCACGGATACCGCATCGCCTAAATAACGATTGTTAATCGACCTTCTTCACCAAAGTCAACTAATTAGAGCTCCTCGAGCGAAAATCTGTGCTAGATCATTCGAGACTCTCAATCTATTTTCTATGTTTCCGTTCAAGTCGATTGTACACCCAACGAAACAAGAAAAAATCGTATCTGTCCTGCGGAGGAAATCCTCTACCTTCACCCGATCTACACTGATTGCGATGAAACAGATATGACGTTATCCCGGCCTTCATTATGAAACGTGTCAGCATCTCAAGCTAGCAAAATTCAGAGAGTGATCCGACATTCGAGCACTTGTCAATCGGAGTCTCAGAAACTCGAGTCCATTATGGTCAGTATGACAACGAAAGCCAGACGTGTAACATATAGAGTAAAGCTGCGAATATTCAGTGACTCGGGATCATAAGCATCAGGGCTTGCAAGCCCATAATCTCGAACCCGCTACGCTCAAAAAAAAATTCCCAAATCTGCAGTCAATAATAGCCTATTCCAAACCCCTCCTCTCAAGTTCCTCTTTACAGAAGCCAGAAGGGGATGATCTCCTCGATGGTCTAGGCTAAAGCTCAGCGCAGAGTGAGCAAATTCCCCACTCGATCCTCTGCAGCATCTACATACATATATTGCAAGAAGAGCCCTCTGGACTGCCTATAAGCTGAGATTCGAGTGTAAGTCGAGCGAAGCAAGGGCGCGGAGGAGCGAATTTTCATCGCGGCAAATCCATCACTCGCTCTCCGAGGCGCTGGCTTACAATGCAGCGGCGCGTCATCGTCAATACGCCACATTATCGTTCATCGGCTGCGAGGCGGTACCATGGGTATATAGGAAGGGGAGAATGTAGGAGGCGGACGTCGTCGGCGTCGGAACGGAAGAGCTATTCTTCGGCGAGATGCTTTGGCTTTCTTGTATATACGGCAGAAGCGGAGGAAATAATCTGTTTATGAAATTTTCTCTAACGCGCTCGTATTTTTTCACCTGATTGATAAATGATGCACCTGAAGCTGGATGCTGATATGCTTGGAATTGGATTTTGTTAAAGCTGGTTTTGGATAACCCATTACGAGCTTGACATTTGGAAATCTGTAAAAATGATTCTTCGCATAAAGTGAACATGAATTTCAATATTCGACTGATGTGGAATCTTCAAAAAATGCCATGTCTCAATCTTCGTCACTACATACGTAAGATATTGTTACAATAAAGGCGATTCTTTCCTCGCCTTGAAACTTTTGGCGTGAACCACCCGTGGTCACAAACTTTCAAAACCATGTAGGCTTCTTTCAAATGCTAGAAGGTTCTATCGCAACGTCGTGCAACTTAAAAACTCACAGAATATTTGGCGTTGGGTGCAGTTATGTTCAATATTTACCGAGGGTAAGTTCCAAATTTTCCAAGAGAAGGTCTCATCGATGTGAGAAAGATCATCAAAAAACGCCACTGTGGCGAAAGGGTCACCAATGGCCTCTTATCATCATACAGACTAATCATTTTGTTACATTTTTGATGAGTATTATCTCACGACACTTGTTTTGATCCATGCTGAGCTCCAGGAGAACTCCATGAAACAATGATAAAAAAATATGGAACTCTACAACACTATCATAGCAAAATTTCTGTTGGTGTAACGTCTTTGTGAAGCATCGAAGATAGAATGGAAACAGCGCGCTTACTTCAAAAAATTAGATGCACGTCTGGGATCAAGAGGTTGATTCGTGGTGCCTGCGACGATACTGAAAAGAAAGAGGTCGACGATCGATAGAACGCGAATACGATCAGGATTATAAACTTGCATTGCTGTGTCAATAGTGAATGAGTTTTGGGCTCTGAGCTTCGTGCATTGCAACCCAGGTGCATCAGCTTCGCTGGGTATTCAAAACCGGTATAAGGCTTTTACTAGATTGCGCAATATCCGTTTTCAATAGATTATCAGCTTTCGCTTAGCCTTTTCCTAGAATTTGGGCATCAAAGCCCGCAGATTGGATTGCACCTCTTGCTTTGTAAATCGGGATTCAATACGATAATTCTAAAGCGGATGCTTGACATCAATATTTCCGAGAGATACAAAAATACATCTCAATACCGGAGGCCTAGAGATCAAACATATATGAACATAAATTCGTCCGAATGGTGCTACATTGAATGTCAAACGCTAACACTTTTTACACTTTTCATGATTTTAGCTAGTCTGCATGACATTGAGATGGAAATATCCCGCGTGTGCTTGATTTTCGATTAGCGTATAGGTCTACAGAAGAAATCTACTAGTCAATTATCTCTGTATAATCAACCAAAATGACCGAACCGTTCATTCAAATAGAGCCCTTTTCAAAATTCCAAGGCCTCTCGCCATGGATTCCAAAATGCTTCAACACCAATCTCTCGAGAGTTGGATATCCGAAGCGAGCAAGCGAGCCTTGATCTTGAGTGCTTTCGAGTCGGATCGAGCGCCGCGCTCGGTGCCTCGATAGTTAATTCTCCTCGAGAGAGGGAAACTTGGCTCGAGTCCACAATCTAAGCCATCCCCGCGACAGTGATCAACTGACCGACTGCTCGGAAGAGGCAAAATACTACGAAAACAACGCTAGCCAGGCAATCGATGCTTCACCAGTGTAACGACCTACCCTCCTCCGATCTCAAATACCCGAAGCGTCCAATACAAACCGAACGTAAACGTTTTCAGCTAGCTTTCGTCCGCACGTCCCATCCAACTCCATCACTCCAAAAAATCCGAAAATGCTCACACATACCTATGAAAACTCCATAGGGTCTTTCCATTTCAAAAAATGAATAAATATCCAGCTGGCAGACTACGCACATCGAGATATGGAAGGACCCCCCAAAAACTCGCGAAACATTGTTTGCGCCAGGGCCAAGAGTCGAGTACAGGGCAAAAGGGTAGATAATATAGGAGTCGGGTCCGAGAGCGATCTCTGTGGCTTATTTATACGCGAGGGCTCCACGCGCACGAGCTCGTTACGATTCGTTCGAGTGGGCTGTAGAGGAAATGCAGGCTGGTTTCGCGTTGTGTGTACCGGTCAGCGAAATATTTTTCATCCCTCGCGGCTGGTGCTTCCCGTTGGGAAGAGCAGTGCTTGCGTACGACGAATGTATATTTTTCGAGTGGGGTATATCGCGGACGGCAGCGAGAGCATGTCCGGTCGCAGAGGAGATTCTGCGAACAATCGCAACTGTAAGGTGAGATGGATGCAGCGTGTGTATCGTACGAGGAGGGGAGGAAAAAGAGAGATGAATCTTGTGTACCGAGTTGGCGCGTAGCTTATGGTGAAGAATGTACTCTGGTATCTGCAAGGATTTCTTGGTTATTTGTGACAGAGCTTTATATGTGTTGTCGGAAGGGTAGGTCCAGATTGGAAGATTGAACAGCGA
>JAPYYZ010015912.1:0-12203 GCA_030522705.1 Eretmocerus eremicus | reverse complement strand
CCTCGATCGATAAGCCTCAATATTCACGTGTGTCACATTTAAAGACGCTTTGTGAAGAGTATATGACAAATAATTCCGGTGAGAGAGATGCATTGAAGCTGAATCTGATTGGGATGAAATTTGTCTGTATTCAGTGGTGGACTGTGAGCTGAGCGAATGGAGCGAGTGGTCCCGTTGCGACAACGGCTGCGGCGGCGGTCAGCGAACCAGAAGCAGACAGGTGTTGAGGCCCGAGCGAAACGGGGGCAAACCCTGCAACGACGAGACTCGCCAGAGCGAGTCCTGCCAGAACTTCGACGCCTGCCGCAGACGAGCGCGACACTTCCAGGTCGAGGGTGAGCTTTGCCACAAAATCCTAACTCTACTTGTGCTATGGTTGGCCGGTCGAGGACGACAGTCAATATCAGATGTTAGATTTGAGTCCGGATAACTGACCCGAAATCCTCCGAGTATCTTTTGCTCGATTGCTCAAACTCGAGAGTTTTTGTCGCGCTTAGCAGATTCTGAAATGAATTATTCGAGCAAGTGGGTCACTGCGGGTTTATCGCAATATTCCGCTCACTTCAATGAAGGACTTAAAGTTGCTCCTGATGAGTCGAGAAGGAGTTCGGATGGTTATTCAAGAATCGAAGGCGGGCGGAAAATGGGATGGAAATGAATTCAGATCAAATGACGTCATTCGTTGGGGGGAAAGCCTCGGGGCGCGCCTCAGACTTATGTCATTCAATCAATTACGCAAACCTTGTAATGCAAGCCTGAAAATATTCCAGAGACGAGCTTTCGACGAGACAGAAGTGGCGCTGGAACAAGTTCGGACGCGAACTTCGTTTCGCAAGTTAGCAGAGGGTGAGTTTGCCGTCTCTTCATCTTTTGCTCCAGCTCCTCGCCTCACTCCCCTTCGATTTTCTTTGCCTCTTTCTCTCTTGCTTGTCTCTCCGACTTTTCGCTGCATCGCACAAATTATATGATTCATTGGATGCGAATGGTTCTTCGCTCGTAAACTTGACATTTATCCGATTTGATGGGATGAACTTTGCGATCAAGTTGAATGGAGGTGATTTGAAAATTATTGCAACTCTGTCGGGTGCAGCCATTCGTTTGGAAAATCAGATCGCTGTTATGACAATAGTTTTAAATGTTATCGATGGATCAGTTACAGGCTTTCCTTTGGTATCCTCGATTTACGTCAGTACTGTTTAACCTCGACTGTTACCTTTTTACGGATGAAGTGTTGCCAAAGTACGACAAATCTCTCGAGCCGGAACGCCAGAACGGAGGTGCGATATGGTGTCGAGATCGAAGTTTTGAACAATAACATCCTCGGGAGCATAGATTCAATGTAGTCCCGTAACAATGTGTGTATTGAAATATTCAATGGCGCCCTGCTGATCAATTTTTAATGATTTGCCACGGAAAAATTCACGAGCGTGACTCTATTTTCTCTTAATCTATATTCTCCTTTTGTGAGTGGTTAAAGTTCAATCTGGTGGATATAAATGCGAGCAACTCATAAACATTGATTCGTAGTAATCCTGAGAATCTCTTTGCAAGAGTTCTATATTCTTGTTGAGCATCCACTCAGTCTGATAAAGTATGCACATTCGTATAAACAAATTTTTTCTGTCCGCGCTTCTTTTCCGCGTTGATGTGATGCTCTGTGAGTAACAGATTATCTAATGATTTTGGATTGAAACAGCGCGAAAGAAAGAAGATGGTTGCTGTTCGTTGCAGAAGCTTTTCTTCTGAAAAGCTGCAAACCTGGGAGCCGATAATATTTTTTGCCCTAAAAATGTTGCGAAAAAGATGAAACGTAGACCATTCGCACCCTCGTGATTTCATATTCACCTACAGCTTCGAGTGCATCTAAAGTAAATGCGGAGAGGTCAAGTGATCTTACTGTCTTGTTTGCCCTAATTATTGAACTCTTCCAAGCACGAGTGACACTCATAATTTTTTGCGTTGAGTGCAAGTCAATTGGATTCGAGAAAACCAGTCTTAGCTCTCTCAAAATTTTGACGAGCAACCTGATTGGAAATTTTTGGTTTCAACAGGATAGAAAATATTGGTCGCCATGTATTGTAATTCGTACCAGAAAAAAGTGAGGTTTCGATTCGGATTCGAAGAACATCGTTGGAGGGCTGAGAACATTTAAATTAATTCCTAAACCCTTTGACATCATGTGAGAGTGACATCGCGTAATACTGCCCTCCAACAATATGTCCTGAAATTCTGTGCAGCTAATTGATAATGTTGAGAGCACCAAGAGAGGCTAAATGAAAATTAGATATGCGAGCAGTTTTGGGGAATAGAAATGCTCTTACTATGCGAGAAGCTGTACTGCACTCCGGCAGTATATTCATGTTACGCTTTAACTCAGGCACAATTTTGACCTCGAGCTTGCCAGAACTTGCACAATGAATTTACAGGCTTACATGCGCTGTCCAGTAGAATGGCAGATGGGCATCCAGATTTGCTTCTAGGAGAACAGCATCCTTTGTTTGGAATCCATTCTGACCCATTAACGTAAATCAAATTGAATAGTTAATTTTATTCTCACGAGGGCAAACTTCGAATGGAATAAATTTAATTCATTGTGCTCCATCCTTGCCTGTTGATAATAACAATTTTACCTACTCGTGCACAAAATGTCTTGCAGGAAATTGTAAGTTTGTTTTTATGAGCCTGTCGGAGCTATGTTTGTATTCATTCCGATTGCAGGGAGATGAGTTGGTATAGATTCAGAATAATTGTATCAGTCGTCTAGGAAGCTCTCTACAATCTCCAAGCTTATGTTACAGTGGAATATTTATTGATTATTGATAAGTTTTCACAGATACTCTAACTGGTATTCATTATGTGCCCGACATTGGATATTCCAAAATGTTTCATGTCGAATTAGTGTGAAAGGAGATATTGTCGTCTTCAATGATTCATCTTAATCGATTTTCAGTCCGATTCGTCAAGATCTTGTTCGTTGCTTATTTTGTATGCGCGGAATGAAAATTGACAAAACGGCTCAATGATTCTCAATGGAATAATCACAATTTCAGGTACTGCATCGCCTTCACAATTTTGAAAATGTCAAGAGGGTGTCGCAAGAGGATAGAATCCTTTCACGAAGGTAAATACAGATTTTTTTCAATTGGAAATTCCCATCTAAAGCACCAAAAATCACTTGTGGTACCCTGAAAATAATGCACGCATAAAAATAGAGCTTGAACCTCGAATTTCCGCTCTCGCAAAGGAAATGGTGCTCGGATTGGGTTTGGAACATAAAACCCAGAAACAATCAAAATTAGAGTTTTGAGGAGAAGAGTCTCGTTTCAAGAAGCGCCCCCAAGCCAGCAACAATGAGCCAGCAGCTGGAGAAAGCTATCTCATACTCCCACCTCATTCGTCCAAATCCATCGTAATGAGGGTACGGCGAATGCGCAATAAGCCTTTCTCCTCTATAGTCCACAAACCGGGAGCCAGCACAGCCGCCACTGAAACATCGTCGAGCCGCGTCGTCGTCATCGTCGTCGTCGGGATGGTTACAAACGAGCCGGTCTCTCACGAGCTGCATGCGTTAAGCGCCGGCTGTCTCGAGCCCCACAAAAGCCTATCCCCTTCGTCTTCCTCTCGGGCGTTAATTGCGCGCGCTCTCTGTATCTACCCCCGCGGGGAGGCTATATGAGCGAGCGAGCGCTGCCTCTAAAATTTCAACAAACGGCAACATCTTTACGAGCCGCCATGTATATACCATTGACTCCCGAGGCTCGATTTGCATATGGGTGCGGCGGCAAGAGGCGGGCGCCTCTCCCGATGCTTCGCGGCTTGACTCGCGCTCCTCTCGCAGCATTAATGATCATCATCCCGCGGGAGCGGGAAATTGCTATTCGAGCCTGCCTCAAAGTTTGCTTGTCTACGAGAGGGAGAGAGAGGGTAGTGAAGGCGAGAGTTTGCTGCGCGCGTATAATATGCATGTTGAAGCGTTTCGAATCGCACTTGAATGGGATACGCCCGCGATGTACGAGATGGAGAGTTGAAAAATTTACTGAGATGGGTTTGCGAGTGCAGTTCCTGGGATCGCGGCTATTGTGCGCTGCAAAACGATATAATTAGCGCGACGGGTTTGCGGAATTCGGGTGAGTACTTCGTTGAAGGGAGGGTTTGCGTCGCGATTGTTTGACGAGTTTCGCGAGCCTTCGCGTTGTGCGCCGAGATCGTTATTAATTTCCAAGAAACTTTTCGATTGTGAGAGAAGAATCGACTGTGGAGAGGGCTTTTAGTGAGGAAAAAGTGTACGCGGGCTAAAAAGAGTCATCAAATTAACACGTTCACCGTGAAGTCGTTTTCTCATTATTTTCAAGAGGACGTGAATTAGACATTCTGACTCAAACAAGATTGAGGGTACGGAGATGGAAATTTTTTTAACATGCTGCTCAGGCTCAAAGTTGAACGAATCGACGAAATTGGTCACCACTTGATGAAGTTTCTTAGACGATTAGAGACGAAAATAGATTGTGGGTCCTATCGGTGGGACCCACCGCAATGAACGTGTTAAGATTAAGAAAAATGTCGAGCGTTTGCACTGAGCTCGTATTCATTTAACCGGCTCCCCATAATATTTGCACCGAGCTTGTTGCGTATTGAGATAATTGAAGTATTGATCATCTCATCCATTTCCTAGATTGTTGCCGCACTCGTATTGATATCACATTATGACATTAAATAACAGACAAGTCCCAGTTATCTACGAATTGATTAAAGGTAGTTCTCGTGAAAACATGATTGATACATTGCTATCTCATTCCACAGGATATTTATAATTGGACCAAGAGAGGGAAATTAATGAATACAAGATGGGCCATACCTTGAAATATTTTGATCTTGAATCCAAAAAAATGAGGAGTGGCATATAAAAATCAGTCAAAATACCATCTATGAAGAAAACTAATTTTTCTCAAATGTAAAAAAATCAAAGTCGACATGATGGAAGGATGAATATTCATAGAACGCTGAGTTGGTGTCTCCGGCTGAGAATCCAATATCACCTTCCATGCAACGAGTAGGGATAATCTAAAAAGAATATAGAATTGGCAAAGGTTTTTTTTTTATTCAAGCATTTGAAACCCTTACATGGTTTATATTTGCTACATCTTAGAACTAACGAAACAAAATAAAGTAAATTACACACATTTCAATAGTTGTACATATCTAGTCCATCATAATTATTTTAACTTCTCTTGCTCATACATCAAATCTTTCTGTCACAGTCCTGAAGAAATTTGTGGATCAACTTACATGCGTCTATATTCGGGAGAGCAATCAACATATCGATATTCATTGGCAGTGGGAACCCTTCTTTCCTTAATGCTTTCATCAGTACTAATCGTTTCTCGTTGTACAATGGGCATTGCAAAATTATGTGATTCAGGTCCTCTTCTCCCTCACCGCATTGAAATTGAGGAGTTTTGAGAACCTGAATCCTGTGTAGCGATTTTGCTGCACTATAGTGATTCGATCGGGCTCTGTTAATAGATGTGATGAGAGCGCGCGATAACTTCTTCCGATAAAACCATGGTTTCTTTCTCGGATTGTGGCACTGAGAGAAGAATGCTCTATGATAACGCAATCCGTTTCGTGATAACTTTCTTGTTTGTATTCGCGATACAGGTCTGTAAACGGTGTTCGAAGCGCTTCTGCCTGAAGGCCTCCTGTCGCGTTTTTGGCTAATCGATCTGCTATATCATTACCTCTTATACCTACATGTAACGGGATCCAAAATGCGTTAATCTCAGTTAATGGATTTTCTCTTTTAATAATGCTATACATTTGTTTTGTTTCTAATATAAACTCATTGGTTTTGGCTTGCATCTTCACCGCTTTCAAGCTTAACAGTGCACTAAGTGAGTCACAAAATATTGAAAAGTGCTGATTCGGATTGTCTTTTATGAGCCTCATAGCATCTCTGATCGCTATACACTCTGCAGTGTAGACATACATACTGCTACTCAATGTTCTAACGATTTCAATGTTCAACTGCTGACAAATACATGCCAACCCGAGGGAAGGTTTGTTATTTCGACTACCGTCTGTGTAAATCGCAATACTTTCACTTTGATCAAGAAGTTCATTAATCATTGGGTTTGGATCTTGTAATTTTCGAAGTTGCATGCCAAAATTAGTATTTACATCGATCGATGTAAAACGTGTGCTGTATTCGTGACAGTAGAGATTGTAGTTCCTCAAAGGCTCGATTCCCGTGCTATAAATCTGCATAATGCACTTTTTCAACATGCTCGGGTTCCTATCCATCAAAACTGTTCTCTTTCTACCCTGACAGAACGTTTTTTTCATTATACTGTAAGCCGATGGATTATGATTTGACGAAACTTTCGCGAGATAGCATTTACCTAAATATACTGATCGTTTCTCTATGAGTTAGAGCTTTGATTCAGCGATCAAGATATCTGTTGAAGTGCTTTTGCGATATCTAAGTGCCATTCTGATGGCACTGTACTGGATTTTCTCTAGAGTCTCTTTATGTTCCTGTTGTTTTGGATAGTACACGAAGCTTCCGTAATCAATAATTGATCTCACATAGCTCTTATAGAGAGTCAGCAGGGTTTCTGGATTAGATTCCCACTAGACTCCGCACAAGTATCTTATCATATTGATTGCTCTCGAACATTTTTGTTTCACGAGGTTGATCTGAGGGAGGAACGTCAACTTATAATCGAAAATTATACCTAAGAATCGTGCTTCATCACTAGATTTGATCACATGATCTCCGATTCTAATTTGCGCTACTCCTGGTGCAATATTTTTCGTATTGAGATGAATCAAAACCGTTTTGTAGTCCGCAAGTTCTAACCCTAAATCATAGAGATTTTTTCTGAATACATTAACCGATTTTTCTATGGTTCTCTCGCCTCGCTCTAGAGAAGTAACTTTAGCATAGATTCCGATATCGTCTGCAAAGTTCGAGACCTTAACTCTTTTTTATAGATAACGTACCACAGAGGACTTGACACTCCTCCTTGAACCAGTCCCTTACCGACCCGTCTGAAGTTATCACCTAAGGAGTCCGTATGAATAATTCTATCATGAGTGAGAAAATGGGAAAACTTAACTATATTCCTCGAGCATCCAACGGACGCAAGCTGTTCCAGTAATATGTTACAATCGACACTGTCATATGCCGCGCTCACGTCTATAAGAGCGCCGCGAGGACGTCTTTCTTTTCCAAAAAAGCTTGATCAGCTTCTAACATGAGGCTACTCAGATTGTCCATGGTTGAGCGGCCTTTGCGAAAGCCTGATTGGCTATTAGGGATTAGATCATGATACTCGCACCACCATTGTAATCTAGTTTTGTTAATCGATCCAAATAATTTGCAAAGACATGATGTAAGTGCTATTGGTCTGACCCCTGATCCATCTGGTTTCTTTATGAAATGAATATATGATACTAGCCACTCATCTGGAAATTCACACTGATCGTACATCTCATTAAAAATGTCCATCAGTATCAGTTTATACTTAATGGGCAATTTCTGAATAATCTCATAATCTATATCATCCATTCCCGGCGAGGAATGAATGTTAGTTAATTCTAATGCTAAGTCGATCTCCGTGAAATCAAAATGTGCAATCGGCAAAGATTATCCTAAGTCGTCAAATAACGTGCCCGTGTTAATCTCTCGACCCCTCAATTTGTGTGTTTCCGACTTACTTTTAATCCGGATGATGTTTTCCGTTGAAAGTATGTTCTCTCTTGCACCAGGTCAAGCATTATCCATGAATTGAACCCAGATGATTGCTCGATGATTATATTATTCTCTACGCGCTGAATAATCTCATCTAAATTCCTGCGTCTTGCTCGCAGGTTCGCAAGTATGCGTTTGGTGCCGGGATGGCGCCTCGTCGTGTCTCCAGGACAGCTGGTCGGAGCTGGCTGGATTCGGCCACTGGGAGCTGCTGAACTCGCCATCACTGAAGCACTGCCACGGCAAGTGGATGTCCAAGCCGAGCCTGACCGGCCCTTTCAGCTGCGGCGAATCTCAGTTGTGCAAATCCGGAACGATGCTCGCCTTTCTCTGAGTTTTTGGACTATTTTGAGGAGCATCGTGGCCACTTTTCTGCGGGTTGGCTGACGTTTCTGGCGTTCGTACCCGGGACTGAGTGAGACACTGAGCGCAACGAGTCTTCCGCCCGTTGACGCGTGTGAAAGTTGTGAGTGCGCGAGAGGCCGGGACCAAGAGCCGCTATATATTTCAAATGCCTTGGCCAATCGCGAAATCTTACGTATGCCATTGTACGAGTTCGTATTTGTCAATAAATGGATAATGAAAATAAAAGATATGAACATTCTTGGGATACCCTTGCACTCTTTTCAGGTTACGATTTTTCCATTCCTGTGGAGTACCCGAACCCGATGGTAGACAGCCTATTCGACTTATCAGTTTGAATCCGAAGCACTTCGTTAGCCCCGTAATTTTTGCAAACGCACATCTAGATTCACGAGCTATCTCACGCTGGATCTGTTATGTCAAAAAAGAAATAGAATAAAACGCTTAGACCAAGCGTTACCATCGTCAGCATTTGTGGGACTTACGAGCCCATTTTCTCCAATAGTTCATCTTATTGTTTATTTCGTAAATAACTTTCATAGCAATTCAATTTTGGCATTGTGTATTACCATTGTCCTGTTAATTTGTAGAAATCAATTTTCATGTGGAGGAATTTCTGGAGCCTGGATGCCCGTGCTTCGCGCGCTTTCAAGTACCTCGGAACCCACTATTGAAACTCATACTGTATAGGTATATGAACTAACTATTATTTACACATCGTGAGAATTATGTTGTTTTGTGTTCTTGTGATGAGTTACAATCCGGTTATTACCAAAATTGTTTCGACTACCTTCACATCAAAAGCAGTGCACCTTATCGTTCTGTATAAGCATTGGTGTAACAGTTGAGCTAACACGAATCGACGCGAAAATTGTTTGAGATGGCAAATCTATCATGCAACGTCTCATCTCAACTTGCCAAACTTGTCTTGCAAAGGCTATGAAGACTAAATCAATCATCTTCCTCGGACAAACATTATTGTGCCATTTCTACGATTGCATTGCGAAAGAGTTCTACGTAATTTTACTCAAATACCAAGGTGAAAATTCCCATCGTTCAATTTCTCAAGTCCTTTTGGCAACTGCAGCCCTCCAAGCTATATTAAATTGAAAATGAAGTTTCTCACAAAGGTGGTAAACGAATAACTTCAAACTGAATTCATGGCGTTTAACAAACCTACTCAAATTGTAAGATTCCTACTCTCGCATAAGACGTAATCAGAGTCGAGAAAGACTAGTAACTGAATGGAGAGCTTTCCTCTGTACTCAATAACAATAGGATGGACTAAGGTGTAGATACCACGGAAATGTCTCAGAACAATCTTATCGTGATTGAGTCTTGAGAAACCTCGTTAAGATGAAATTTCGGAACGTAAGAGTGTTTGTAGACATAGTCTTAAATCTCTGGAAGACGAAGGAGAAGCAAAACATGTTGAAGAGATTCATATATTCAAAGTAGATGCACTCATTCAGAGAGCCAGTAGGAATTTAGGCCAGTAGACATTTACACTTGGAAGGTAAAAATCATGCAGGAAATCTCGTATCCCATCAACACACTCATTCACTCAGCAGATATTTATCCCTCGAGCCTTGAATAATCTGCAACCGAACCATGGAAATAGAGCAAAGCCCTGAAATACTTATCTCTCGGTGCTTTTTACGTTGCCTTTTTTCTGCAACCACTACTGATCGGGGTGGAAAGTCTTATCATTAATTTACAATGCGCTCCCGCTAAAACCTCACTTACTCGACTCGCTAGCCGTGAGATGCAATTCCGCAAAAGATTTATCGTTTTCAATATTCATCCCCTTCCGCGTTGCGGGCTTGAGTTTAGAGAAAAACTCAATCAAAGGATGATGTTTGAGGAAAGGTGCTCTATAAAAACTATGGGGATCTCTCACATGTAGTCTTGATATGAGTATTTCCTTGCCATTCAGTTTTCCGATTGCATTTCCACGACGTGTTCCAATGATTTTATGAGCGGAACGAGAGATACTTATATTCACTTTCTGATGGAAAAAATTAGAAATGCTGGTTCCTCGTACTCTCCAAATTGCAAAAGAGTTGACAGACACAGATTGCACAGGACAATGAACTTGAGGAATCTTTTTATATGAGTAGCCAAGATCCATCAACAATACATATAAGAAATGACATTCATTCGCATTAGCTTATCAAACGGAAAAGTGCATCCGACGAAAACAGGAAGGGCTGGAAAGATTACGAACGAGTGCATTTTTCATGCATTCTGTCATCGAGACGCTTAAAAGAGCATTTTCAAGTCTCTCGGGCGGGGCAAGGAAGCTTTTATCTCCGAGAAAACCGCCGAGATCCTGCGGGATCCCAATATAAATTCTGTCTAAGTCGAGAACAAGCTCTCAGACGACGCGCTCCGTCCCGTTCAAAACGATCGACGTACAAGAGGCTCAGAAACCGTACACCATATCTGCTCCTGAATATCAAGTTTTACCAAGTTGTTTCATCGGCTATTACGATGGAGAAAAACCTCCTGCTGTTATTCGACCGACCCCACGAGCCGATTTACGTACCGAAAGGAGAGGAGAAGATCAACTTTGATATTCCTCCGAATTATTTGGTAAAATAGCTCCCCACCCAAATAACTTGAAGCAGATCTAGATTCAACTTTCCGCATGATTCTTTCGGTAGGCTCTATATCATGGTTTTAAGATAAGAAGAATTTCCCAGTTACCAAGATTTCTAATTTTATTCAAAAACGGTTATAATTTGTAGATGTAGGTGTCAAAAATGACAGATCTATTAACAGTCACTTGTTCAAGATGTCTTGAGGAGGGAGTTCCGTCAGGTGTATACCCTTAAAATTAACTTGATTCTCTTAGTCAAGTGTACTGAATGCTGAACTGACTAGTTTTTTTTTCAAAAAGTTAGATCAGTCATCGACCTCAGAGAGATTTTCCCGATGTGGAGTATGATGTTGCAATAGAGCTACGAGCATCTCAAGGGCAGTGCGCTTCTCAACCCAATACTTCTCCAATTTCTGATGGATCTTAACCTTCTTATAGTCCCATCTCGCTCGTAATCTCTTTTCCTAGAACCCCAACGTGGCAGAATTGCAGAATTTTTACTTAGAGTTTAGAGATGTCGGGTAACAAAAGTATGACAACGAGAAGCGTAGGTTCTTATAAATAAACGCCTCTTTCACCCGTCCGATGAATTTGTTGCAAATCCAAAACGGCAAGTTTCTAGGTATTGAAATAAGAACAAGAATGAGACCACAAATGTTGAGATTGCATGAAAATTGAGGGCGTATTGAATTGCAAAGTACAGTATCTTCTATTATAATTTTTTTTATATGATCAAAATCTCAGTGCAATAATATAAGTTGTACTAAAAAAATTCCTTCATGTAGATGACTGGTCAAATTTTCTCAAACACAGAACAGCCTGTCTGTAAACTCTATTAAATGAGTGAGGAAAATGAAGCCAGATCAGTGCTTCATAGAACGGAACTCCAACCTCAATCGAATTCATTAGAGCGTATGTACAACAAATTAGCTATTTATTCGTAGAGTGTTGCTCATTTCTTTCTTTCCATCAATAACCTATCTTGAGCAAAGCACTAATATCTTCTATGATATTTGAGTTGAAACACAACCGCCGACTAGATCGACACCGGAACTTTAAGGAAGATTGACGTATGGTGTCAGCCATGTCGATTCATTCGTGTATTTTTTTCAGCCCGAAAAATATCAAGCAGTTGCTGATAGGATCCTCAATCGTTTTGGGAATGAGGCTCAGACATCAATTCGCATCAACCCTATTGCGATTCCAGACTTGAGCGTACCGCTGTCGCTCAGTCGTCAGGAGGCCTTTTCTCTGTTCATTCCCTCTCACCGAAAAATGGCTAATCATCTAACAAACATCTTCATGGGTACGCAACTCTTGAATTTAATACACATTAGTTGTTCCTTTCATTGGTGTGACCCTTATCGGATGTTCACAATGGAGATCATCTATATAGGGTTTGATGACAGGAGAGACGAAAGATACGTGCATGTATGAATGGTTTCATCTCATGTCGACCACTGCGATGCAAACATCTATTTGAAT
>JAPYYZ010015906.1:0-13005 GCA_030522705.1 Eretmocerus eremicus | reverse complement strand
ATACTCGTATTATTGCAGAGCTCTGCTTCCATCAATATTAATGAAAAATCTCTTCGAGAATGTTCTGCGGCAGCAGTGATTCTATTGTGCGACTATTGACAGTGAGTATTGATTTTCCTTCGGTCACAGAGAAACATTATCTGTTTGTCTCGACAAGAATACTATTTTCAGCTCTATGTACCGAGTTTTCATTCAAAACGAAACTATGCTGTATCTGCTAAAAAGTAACGGCCAGTATCGGAAACCTGCTGGATTCGAGTATCATATTCTCCGAAAAACTTGGGATGAGTTTCAAGCGGACGTTGTAAGGCTGATCCCAGCTCAAGGGTATGCCGAGGGGATGGGCGAGGGGGTGGTTTGAGGGAAGGAAGAGCGGGAGAAGTTACTGCTGCAATAAAAGTAGAAATGATTCAAGGAGTGTCACTTGAGGAACCTCGGGATCGCTGAAAGCGATAAGAGGGTCAGTTTGTCCTCATTCGGTCATCCATCAAGATAGGTCATGAAGAGGTGAGCTGCGGAGAGGGTGGGATTGAGAATTGCTACATTGAGAAGAGGAGGGCTGGAACGAGCAGTCAGAATTACTGCTGCCGCAGAACATTCTCAAAGAGATTTTTTATTGATATTGATGAAAGCAGAGCTCTGTAATGATACGAGTATTCCCATAAACAATGAACCATATCCTATTCTCGAATAGTTCACCCAATAAGCTCCGTGCAAAGATGTATTCTTAGCATTGCGCGTCAACAAGTGCCGCTGATTGCGACGATGCGTCGCGGGCGGATATCAACAAAGCTCACATAACCTCTACATTTGGCTATTTCGATGAAAATTATCTCAAAAACGGTGCATAGACGCTCATCGCGCCCATTGACAGAATTGATCAGCGCATCAAGATCTCTTATCTGGTACAATTTTATCAAAATTTACCGTGGGCCACTGACCCATTCATTTGGTGCGGGGTCCTTTGATGCTCATCTTACTGACTTGGATTATCAAAATCTAAAACTTGTCACTGTATGTGAAAACCATGACTCTTCATGTAAAATTTAATGTGCTCTACATAATGTTAATAGAATGAAAGATTTTTCGAATAAATTGAATTGATGTTAATAAATATCGAGTTGATTATTTTGATATTTGTGGGAAAGAATCTCTGTTCAATGTTTCAGAGTATGAGGTTACGAAATGAAAAACGCGGCGGATTAGATTTAGCACTCCATTCATTCAGAACTCTTATGGTCTAATACAGTCTACTTAACATACTTCATTGATTATATGGGTTTCATGAATCAGTTGAATTAGATAGTCATGAATTAGTTTGAATGGATGATATTTTGAATACAGAGATTATACAATCTATCCATCATGAATGAATTTCATCCTATATGTATTGATGAATCTCAAATCTACTCAACATATTCTATTGATTATATGAGTTTCACATATGAGTTGGAATAGATAGTCATGGATTAGTTTGAATAGATGATATTTTGAATACAGAGATGATACAATCCATCCATCATGGATGAATTCCATTGTATATGTATTGATGAGTTTCAAATGTAAAGTTCCCGCTTCAGCTGCTGCCTGCATTTGGAGAAAAATATGCTGGTCCTTCTCCATAGCTCCCGACAATCGTTCCGGAGGAAAATCTGGAAGTCATTGTCTAGCTCGGCGGTGACTCGATGTCCAAATCGAGTCCATACCAGTCTGAGAGATGTTATATCATATGTTTGACCCGCCTGGAGCTCTTTCAGCTTCTTGGTTACAACCTTGGCGGCCTTGTTCATGCTTGAGAGATCCATCTGTGAGAAGCAAGTTTGAAAAAATGTTGTTATTGTGGTTCGACTCATTCAAACTCCCGAAGCATAATGTCGATATCAACCTTGGTGATTTAGAGGGCGAGGGTATTTCCTAGACGTCCCCGACTGGTTCTCGCTTGTCTCAGGGTGGTCCTGAGTTCAAGGGTACTGTGAATGTCTCCACCTGGTTGGCTCCTTGCAGATGCTGCTGCTGATATCCTCCAGGAGAATGCGTCTGCTTTGGAGCTGCCAAAGAGATCGTATGACTACTGTAGGTTCGAGCCCTTACTTATACTAGGCTCCCCACCATGGTGCTGCAACTTTCTATTCTCCTGCTGAACAGCGTCTGCGCAGAGATGACTGAGTGGGAGAAATCTTGAGAGAGGGGATCTTGAGAAACATTCAGCAGATGCAGTACCCTTCTTCTCTGCTACGCATGCGCAATTCGTTCCTTACAGGTTGGGACTAAGGCCCGGTGAGGAGAGAAGGGTGGGGAGCAGGGGGGCAGACTGAGTGAACCCTTCTTCATGATGGCTACCATTCCACCTCAGTGGTGTCGAGAGCTATGAGTAGAGCTTCCTCTTCTTCCTTAAAGCTGTTGGATGTTAGAAAATTCTCAATGGCATCACTCATGGCTGAGTTACCTGACATGGTCGATCATCTGGTTCCCTGGTGGACATTACTGACCGCCGGTTGGAGAATGAACTGCATCTATCCGCATGGGCAGGATTCTGTCAAGATGATTGGCGAGCTTCGCGAGGAGTTGAGCTGCGCAGAGTTCCAACCGAGGAATGCTAAGTGTCTTAATCGGGGCTACCTCTGATTCAGAACACTGAAGCGTGACGATAACTCGATCTCGCTTCATCATCCTGAGATAAATAACCGCACCGTGAGGCTTGCTCGAGGCGTCAGCAAATCGGTGAAGTTCTAGTCTCTCGACTCCTTCAGGAGAATAGCCAGTCCAGCGAGGAATTCGAATTTCTTGTATTTTTGATTATACCAAGTCAACCATTTTTTAAAGTAATCCGAAGGAAGCTCATCGTCCCAATCGCATTTAAGTAACCAGAGGGATTACATAAAGATTTTTGCCCAAAAAACCACGGGTGCCAACCATCCCAATGGGTCGAATATCTTAGCCGTAATCGAGAGGATAGTCCTTTTCGATAATGAGTCCGTCTCCAAAAGTTGAGGTTTGATGTAAAAATGGAATTGATCCTCACTCGGATTCCAAGAGAGTCCGAAAATTGATGTAGGATCGTAATTCTCGAATGAAGATGAACCACTGATGCTATGAACTGGCGGAATCCAATCAATCAGCTCCGGGGAATTAGCAAACCATTTTCGCAATTCAAAACCACCCACCTTCAGGAGTCCTACCAACTGAATTTGTTTCTTTTTCGCCTCTATCACTGAATCTCCCCCGACATGAAATCATCCATGTATGATTCATCTTCGATGATTTTTATGGCCAAAAGAAACACATGCCCATAGTCTTTCGCTAGCTGTCTAAAGACTCTGATAGCCGAATAAGGAGAACATTTCATACCATAAGTGATAGTTTTAAGGATGTAGATCAGAATTTCCATATTTATATCGGCTCTCCACACGATCAATTGGAGAAAACAATCCTCCGGATGGACCAAAATCTGCCTGAACATCTTCTCAATATCTGCTACGAAAACGATACGATACCGACGCCACTTGATCACTAGATTGGGCAATTCTGGGAGCAAATTCTCGCCAGCATAGGGAAGATCGTTTAGGGAGACACCATGAATCTTATTTGAAGCATTAAAGACCGTACGCAATTTTTTGGAACCCTGCTTCACTCCGTGATGAGGAAGAAAATTGCCCTTTTTCAAAACTTTAATCGATAATTTTGGCGACAACTCCATGTGCAGCAGTTGTCTGTACTCATTCATAAACGCTCCATACTGAATTTCGTAGTCCGAATCTTCACGAAACTTTTTCTCAACAGAATGAAGCATTTTTACAGCCTTATCATAGGAAACTCCAAGATCGAATTTCAGTTCTTTCAATGCTCTTTGCTTCAAAAGTAGTCTAACTACATATTTACCATTGATATCTTGCGAATGAGTTTCAACAAAGTGTTCTTCACATTCGCGATCCTCCGCTGAAACTATTTTTTCATCTGAACCAAGCTCTTCATGCTTTCAAAATTTCTCAAGTAGCGAATGCAACAAGGAATTATCGACTAGATGAAAATAAACTGTCTCAGATCCTTCGACAACACAAGATGGGACAATCCAACCCAATTCTGTCTTTGTCGCAATCGGTTTACTCGATGGATTGCTCTCAGCCTTCCTAACCTCTCCTAGCACAATCTGAACATGAACTTTGGCACCTAGCAAAATATCAGTCGGTCGACTTTTTCAGAAATTAGGATCTGTCAAATCCATATCCTGCAAGTGTTCCCAATGCTCTGAAGAGGTAGAGATCGAAGCCTTATAACCCGGAACCTTAGGCACTACTAATGCTTGAACTTAACAGCTACAATTCGACGGAAATCGTGGTCTCACAGAGAAATTGACCATCACTCTCGAAGTAACAGAGTTCAGATCGACTACTCCATTGACTCTAAACTTTGTCTGCGTCCTGCGAAGACCCAATTTCTGGCAGACATTCTCAGTGATGGAAGAAGACTGCGAACAATGATCTACCAAGGCCGTAAAATAATATTCTAAACCGTCCGACGAAATTATTTTGACAATGGCCGTGGGCAGTAGCACAAACCCAGAATCTGAAACCAAATTCAAACAGGCAGAAACTGTCAAATGAGTGCTCGGAATTGCCGAAGATTTGGTAGATTGACCGGTGCTTTGAGCTGAAGCCGTACTAGGATTATCTTTCTGAGAAGATGCAGTATTAGTCAATTCACTACCCGAGGCCTCATTAGATTCCTGATAGTCTATATGGATAAAAGTGTGGTGTCTGCCTTCACAAGTGCGGCATCTTCACTCGGACTGACAACTGCGGGCTCCATATGGACCGAAACACAAATAACATAACCTATTCTCAGTTACAAATTCTTTCCTATCCGAGATACTTTTGGCCTGAAAGGGCGCGCACTGAGAGAGATGATGCTCTCCGCCGCAGTCAGAGCAAGGCCTTTTCCCTACATTTGGCTTAGTATCAGTAGCCAAAGTATTGCTGGTGCTTGTTTTGAGGCTACCTTCAATTGATTCCAATGTATTCAAATGCTCTTGGGAGAAGGCCTTGAGCTGTACTATACTCGCGGGTTCTTGTGAATTTTCCAAATGTTTTTCCCAATCCTTGCGAGTATTCACATCAAATCGCAGGACAGTCGAAAGAACGAACAGGTCCGTACCGTTGGTTTCGACAGCGCGACCAAAACTCTCGAAGAAACTCAAGGCATCGAAAGATCCTGAGTACAACTTTTTCAACTCCGCATGAGTTTCAGATTTCATTGATTTCAGAGGGAACAGATTGCTTACCGATTGACTGACTAGTGTTCTCTTATCTTCAAAATGAGCGCACAAGTCGGCTCAAGCCTTGGTGTAATCCTCCGCCGTTAATTCTAAATTTTTGATTTCATCTAGCGCTTCGCCCTGAAGTTTTGTTCTTAAATGATAGAACTTGACAACTAGGAGCATATCCTCTCCTCGATGAATCATAGATTTATACAAATCTCTAAAGTTCGTTTACTCATTATATTTACCCGAAAAAACCGGTAATCCAACTTTGGGAAGATAGTAAGAAGCCGCGAGTGAGGCAAAATCCTGGACAGGAGGATTAGCAGAAGTGCTAGTCTCCAAATTAGTCCTATCCGCATCCAAAATATTTTCTAGAAATTCAGTGAATTCCGCTTTCCTATCAATGTAAGACTCTTCAACTAAGCTAGCAATATTCAGCTTGAAGTAATCATGAGTCTGATCCGTTCCGTGATCTAAAACGATTTTAGTATGATTTTTACAAAAGGTTCGATGATGGGAGCAGAGATCTTCCATTCTAACCGTAGCATTAGTTTTTGTCATTTTTTCTGACCGTTCGACTTAAAATTCTTATAAAAGAGGGCTATTCTTTTCTGCAAATCCAGTTGAACTCCATAGAGGTTATCCATTTTGGATATGGAAATCCGACACCGAAACCAAGAACCCGATGAAATTCAACCAAATTGAATTTTGAGCTGCTATTCCAATTAGGAGCAGTACCGAACCAATAACAAAGTAGAAATAACCTGAGGCAAAATAATAGGAATTTATAGACCAATAGACCTATTGAGGTTAAATCCAAAATTCCTACCAAAGCCGATATTCACAAATTGTATGTCATGAACCGAGCTGAACTAAAAGGTACGAATACCTAATTTAGTCCTACGAACCGAAAAAAACCGAAAGGGAAATGATCGATTTGACCTGACCTAACCTAACTTGACGTGATTCCATCATAATAATAATCCATCATTCAACATGGTGTGATAATACTCATGTATCATGCGGTGCTCGGAGCGACGCTCAATGCTGCACCTGTTCCACTGCCGACGTTGCTCGCCGTCGACGTGGTCCGCTGAACGCTGGGATTTCCTGGCGCGTTGACTCGCCACGTTGTGCTGCTCCGAAGCTCGATGCCACTGTTGCTTAGCGCGATATAACGCGTGGCGCTAAGCTAGGCTGAGACGATGGGAGTTCTGCACGATGGACAAGCAAACGTACGCTCCTGACCGGACGTGACGTCAGCACTCAGCAGCTTGCTTCAGCGAATGAGCGTGGCCGCCGTTGTAACACCTAGAAATTCCGCTAAATCTCAGAATTTGCACTATTTTTTGGCAATTTGCGGCAAGGAGCTCAAAATTTGCTCAAGGTCCGCCCATTCTTCCGCCGAAATGCAAAGGAGAAGTGCTAATTATTCAGCACAGCACAAGTGCGATTCATATCGCAAAGAAAACCCAAGCAAAAGTATCAAATTTTTGCATGAAGCCGTCTATGATTGCTCTATATCATACTTGGAAGAACATCTCAAATCCAACGTGCACTCGGTTTGAAACTCAATGAAATTGCAATGAATTTCTTATCCGTATCGGCCGATGCGTTGCCCTCCCACGATGCCCAGGAACTGCACAGCTCCCAGGTCACCCTCGTCTTCTTGCCTCGAGGTGCAGTGATCCGAGACCCGACGCTCGTCAGATGCCCATTGCTGCAGGGGAGGGAATCGGCCGCTGCCGATGCTGCTAGGGCGAGCGTTTGCAGGAAAGCGGCCAACACGCTCGATTGCATGAGGTGCCGTGACACCCCCCTTAGCTTCTCTGCCGTTGACGGTCTCGGACTCGCTCCGCACGTCCTCGGAGAGAATTACCGTCCGCCGTGTTGCCTCGCATCGGTGGTCTCGTGGACGCCGTATCCACTCACATCCGCTTGATATCACTCCACAACCACTGAATCCGACTCGTGAAGGACCAAATGTTCAATCATGAATGCGAGGGTGTGGATATTTTCCAAAATAACGAACATGTCGCATCAAAAGCGCACGAGGTGTAGCGGACGGACGGCCGACGAGAACTGGCGAGAGTCGCAGAAGGCGGCTAACGCGACGGCGCAAAACGAAGAGCCGCAGGCGCAAAATGGCGGCTCGGCGCGAAAATTCAGATGATAAGCAAAACTGAAATAATCAAACACAGTGGGATCCCAGTGGGATCCCAGTGAGACCTACCTGGGATCCCAGTGAGAGACTGGCACCGCCCTAGGACGCCAATGAGACCACCGTAGGGCGTCCATAGGACCTCGTGATATGGGGCTCTAGGTGCCGAGGGACCTCATAGGACGACGTGGAACCTCATGTAATCCATGAGAAACTCATGGGACCATCCTGGGACCTCCTGGGACCTGCATGAGACTTCGTCTTATGAGGCTCCACGTACCAAAGGACCTCATGGGACCTCATGGGAAACCCATGGGACCCATGGGACCATCCTGGGACCTCCTCGGACCTCCTGGGGGCTCCTGGGACCTGCATGGGACCTCGTGATATGGGGCTCTACGTACCAAAGGTTCTCAAAGGACGTCGTGGGACCTCCTGGGACCTCATGGAAAGTCCATGGGGACCATGGGACCATCCTGGGACATCCTGGGACCTCCTGGGACCTGCATGGGACCGCGTGATATGGGGCTCTACGTAAAAAAGGACCTCATGGGACCTCATGGGGAGCCCATGGGACCATCCTGGGACCTCCTGGGACCTCCTGGGACCTGTATGGGACCTCGTGAGTTGTGGCTGTACGTAGTAAAGGAACTCGAAGGACGTCGTGGGACCTCCCTTGAGACCCATATCACGAGGTCCCATGCAGGTCCCAGGAGGTCCCAGGATGGTCTCATGGGTACCCCTCATGGGCTTTTCATATCACATCCCATCATATCCCATGGGCCTTCCAGGAGGTCCGATGAGGTCCCACGACGTCCCTTAAGGTCCTTTGGTACGTAGAGCCCCATATCACGAGGTCCCTTGCAGTTCTCACGAGGTCCCAGCATGGTCCCATGGGTTCCCCATGGGTTCCATGGGCTTCCCACGAGGTCCCATGAGGTCCCACGACGTCCCTTGAGGTCCGTCGGTACGTAGCACCCCATAGCACAAGGTCCCATGCAGGTCCCAGGAGGTCCCAGGATGGATCCATGGGTTTCCCATGGGTCCCATGGGCTTCCCATGAGGTCCCATGAGGTCCCACGACGTCCCTTGGGGATCTTTGGTACGTAGAGCCCCATATCACGAGGTTTCGTGCAGGTCCCAGGAGGTCCCAGGATGCATCCACGGGTTTCACATGGGCCCCATGGGCTTTCCATGAGGTCCCATGAGGTCCCACAACGTCCCTTGAGGTCCTTCGGTACGTAGAGCCCCATATCACGAGGTCCCATGGAGGCCCTACGATGGTCTGATGGGCGTCCCAGGGCGGTCCCAGTCTCTGACTGGGATCCCACCGGGATCCCAGGAAATTATTCCCAGCAAGGCGGTTCCTGAGAAAAATCAAAGAACGACGTTCCACGTGTGATCTAAATTGGGAGGTTTTCCGTTCATGATAAAAAACATTTGGGTTCCATATGGAGAAAATTCACATAAATATTCGGACACTGAAGACAAGTATGCCACGTTATTTTCAGCCGAAAATATTTGGACCAGATATCGGCTGATTTGGAACAGTTCCTCTGATTCTCAAAGAGATTTCGAGTTTCTTAAACCTCACTTCTCTCGAATCTCAAACTTTGGGTAGGTTGAATCTATATAAATGAGTTGAATATATCAATCTTGAATCTAGGATATCTAAGACTCATTTTTTCGATTTCTCGATCAGTTGGTCTTTGAACTGAGGAGAAAAATGCCAGGCCTGCAATAAGAATCTATCAAGATCTAGATAATTTTAAGTATTTTACAGCTAATGCATCGAGCTCAGGACCGAGTGGCAAGACCGACTCGCAATTTTACGACTAAAAGAACTCCGCTTCATTCAAGATCATTGAGCCAGTCCACTTCAAACCCAGAGACTTCAACAGGAACTGTGACTCAGGAATCATCAAGAAAAAAACGAGCTATATTCAAAAATCCTTGGACATTGGAATATTCACCCATTTTGTACCCGTTGCCAGAAATTTCGAACGAGCTACAGTTGTCCCTAAACAGATTGTAAGGAATTCCAAGGAGGCTGAAGACAAGATTTGTGAGAGCTTGAGATCAATTCTAGAAGCCGAGAAGTTGGAATTGCGAAGAGCTGGGATTGGGAAGGAGTCTGAAGAATTGAGGAGACTTAATCACAGATCGATTGAGATTTAACAACAACATGAATCCCAAAAATCTAGAATCAATCACAGTGGTAATTTGAGGTGTTTTAGCTGAACATAAATGACGCAAAAAACTGAGCACATAGTGTAGTTCCTCACCACTCTCAGATGAAGGGTTCGCTTCGACCAAGATCCTAGCTGCTAATAGTTCCAAAAGCGTTCGAATCGACCGCTCATATACGATGAATGTAGATCATTACGTGGCTTTGCAGCTTTGGAACGTAGACCAGTATTGCTTCGGTATTTTCCGGCGCAATTTGATTGATTGGAAAACTGATGAAAAGAACTCCAGAATGATCTGCTTTGGACTTCATTCTGACCATTGAGAGCCCCACAGTATCATAGCTATACAGAGGATTGCGTTGAGAGAGCTGCGAGACACTACTCACTACAGAGTGAAAACAACCAATATGGCCGACGTATGCCATATCATAATCCGGCTTCCACCCAAATTTTCCAACGTATCACAGCTTCTTTGGGAGTTGATTTGAAAATCTCCAATATGAACTAGAATATGTCTCGAAATTGTGGAAAAGGAGGGAAAGAAGGTGGAGTTGTAAGAAGGCTCCAAATTGCCAGATTCAGCACGATCATCGTAGCTCTTGTTCATAAATGTATCCTAGAGTGAGCCAAAAAATAGGAACTCTTGAGAATCCGTACGCCTGAGGTGGGGTTCCCTGGCATTTGTGGGTGAGTATCGACAATTTTCTGCTGTATGCCGAGAAATCAGCCTCTTGAGTCGAACAAGAGCCTCAAAATTGTTTCGGATACATAAAAAAAACGCCATTTTGATGATTTTTGCCAAAGAGGATCTTCAGAATGTGGAACTTTGGAGTCGGTGAGATCTGCTCGTCAACCAATGATCATTCCTGTTTCTATCTGTCGTAGATTCCGAAAAACGAGTTCTTCCAATCCCTAGACGTCAAGACTTCCTTCTGAATGCCAGAGAAAACGACACAGCCGAGCAAGAAAACTTGAACTGTTCTGGATTTCACTAGCTTCTTTCAAATTCAAATTCATATGAATACTGAATTTCAATCCACTGGAGATTATGACGGAAGTATCATCCATTGTTCATTGCGACCTTCTGGAGACGATTCTCGTGTTTTCAGGAGGCATGGAAAGATTAATATCGAGGTATGAGCTAATAAATCCAGAACGAATTCCATTGAATTCAACCTATCTTGCTCTAAAATCTCAAAAACTCATAAGATGTAGTACGAAAGCTACTTCTTACACTTTTAGTCAATCGAGGTTGCATTTCCTCTGATTTCACTCGCAGTTCGAAGGGAAATTATTCTAGATAATGAAAACTTCATGGACGCTTCATTGAAAATTCCCCAACGCAGAGGCAGTTGAAGCCATATTCCGAGAATTTCTCGAGATAATTCAGAAGACCGCGAGAATGTTTTGACGATCGACCCATCCCTTTCCTGGGTATCCAAGCGAGGGAATTAATCCTGGAACAACTCGTGAGAACTGTTTGTTCTCACGTGTTCTCACGCACATTGTTTCTACTACAATCTGTTTGAGTGTAATAGAAACAGCACACTCAAACAGAGAGTAATAGAAACAGCGTGCGTAATACAACTTATAGGTTTTTGAGATATTAGAGCTGAATTGGTTGAAATTCAAATCCATTGGCTCGTATTTTGGTGAGATTTTGATGAGCTTTAATTGGTTCATGTCTCCTGGAGTCATGACGCCGAGGGACCAAAAGCACTTGTTCTTTGGAATCTACGACAGAGAAAAACGAAGATGATCATTATTTGATAGGCTGATCATTCCGACTCCAAAGTCCCACACTTCAGTGGTTCTCTTTTGCAAAAGTCGTTAGAATGGCTTATTTATCCCATTTTTTAGACAACTTCGAGGCGCTTGTTCCACCTGAAAAGCTCATTTGTCGGGATCCATCAGGAAATGCTCATACTTCCCCAAAAAAAGACAACAAATCCCACCTCAGACGCAACGATCTCTAAGGATTTCCATTTTTTTGGCCTACTCTAGTATACGTTAAGGAGCAAGAGTGTGCACTATGGATAGTGTATTCGCGGGAGGGTGCTCGTTTCATAGTATTGATGGTAACGATGAAATGAGATCAAAATTTTTGAAACTCTTGTTACGCTGTTGCAAATGCACATAACTTTTTCCATTGAAAGCACATTTGGCTAAAATCGTATGCACTCATTGATACATGCTTGGGGAATTCTTTGCCATAAGGACGATTGCTTATGCGGCATGGTGGAGGATCCAAGATTAAGAACGAAATTTTGGCTGATAACATTCTATTTCCCCTATTCCACCTGATTCAAGTCATCACAGCATCCCGGAGGATCGACCAAAGTCTTCGAAAACTCTACAAATATGTTATTCTAGAGATTACGAAGAACTCCCGAATGTTACCGAGCATGGAACCTTCCAAGATAACATTTCATCTCTGATATAAATCTAAAAATATGAAAATCAAAAGTTTCTGAGAACTACCCTTAACTCACATATCCCACAAACATAGATTATGAACACGAAGAGCTGCTCAAGTGATCAAAGACATGCATACGGTTCTAAAATCTTGCGTTATTCAAAACAACGAAAACATACATGAGAGATTTCCACAATGTTCCGAGCGTCTCCCTTGAATAGGGGAAGTCACAAAGCTCTCCTTTCCTGCGGATCCAAGACAAATTACTCCCCGGTGACAAGCAATATATGGTGACAGCATCAGAATCCTCGCAGATAAACATCGAGCATTACTCTTCTCGAGATCAAAGCTTACGATGTTCAGAGTTCGCGCCATCCACTAACCTGATATGGAAATCCCTCAGACCCTACGGTAGCATTGGAATCCAGAAAATGAAATTGCCTATCTAAATTGTTGGTGTAATCTGCCTTATTGTGTATCCATATAGGTTATTCCGCGAAAACCCCAAAATTTATAGGTCAAAAGCGTGCCAACGTCAAATAAAGTTTTTGAGAGTCCTACAATGGATTTTTCGATTCGTAATAATATGTGAGATATGAGAAAATATGAGCAATAGGGCATATCCATTGTTATTCAGAATTACCCCTGAGGATAAGATTTGAAAGATCGATGCTTTTTAGAGGATGTTTCGCTTTCTCTTCCCTAGGCACACTTTGAGCGTTGAATAATCTACAGAATTCATCGAATTAAATTTGCTCTCCGTAGGAAAAGCTGAAAGGGTATAGCCGGGTATGATGGTGAAAATTGCCCACGAGCCGATCTGGATAAAAAGAATACCATTCGATAGAGTATGTTGAGGGGATGTTTTCCAACAATTTCCAGCCCTCAAGGTCAAAGGGGGTTGAAACTACCCCCAATAATGACTTTTTGACTAAAAAAATCATAACTCCGAGTCAAATGAACCGATTCGGACGTTTTAAAG
>JAPYYZ010015901.1:0-11663 GCA_030522705.1 Eretmocerus eremicus | reverse complement strand
ACGGAAAAGATGGAATGTTCGTTCCTGCAGGGATGCGCTTGTGCGCATGCTTGAGCGAACACACCCAATTTGTTGCGGAACTCCGATTATATATAGTGTCGAAACCACGTGATATTGATTTGAATGAGGCCCAGAATTTCAAGTTGCTCAAAAAAATACTAAATGGTCACGAAAAACAAACTGTATTGTAAATTTGTTGTCGGTACTGCCAGCTATATTATAGCATAAGAATCCTTTCGGACGCGTGTTCTCTATTGCTTAACGTAGAATGATAACCGGAATTCCCCGTATTGCACCGAAGGGACCCACCACAGTGAACATGTTAAACGAAGTTATGAGCAAACGATACATAGAGTGGCAAATTTGAGTAACTTGCCCGATATTCCATTCTGATTGCTGAGAGTAGAACTACCGCAGAATCACGGATCTGCGATTCTTTTGCAGCTTGAGAGGTTGAATGGATTGGTTGAAACGACATAACAATCATCATTTCGGCTCCTCTAAAATAGCTCTTACTGATGAGCACAACTGGATACATTAGTCAGACTTACAGTACCTACACGGATGTCTACATGCCTATAAGTTGATCAGAAATTGAGCTATATCATCGTTAGATCTGTGCTGGTGCTATTCTTGCATGATTTTTTGATGATATTTCTGATGCTCATTGGAAATATTGGAGAGGTATACTCATTCGAAAAAGCCAGTGCGAGAATCTCAGAGAGAAAAATCCTCGTGGGTTCCGGTCGAAATCACTCGTGAAAGTCCAAGAATACCACTTGGAGTTTCTTCTACGAGGGTTTCTACGTGGACTCTTGAGATGAAGAAGCTTGGAATGTGCGATAGAATGAGTAACAACGCTCGAATGAAACTCTGCAATACGTCAATCGGAAAGATTTGGAGTTTCGGTTGGTGACCATTGCGATTCGATTATCCCATCTACGTATGAGTGAAATATGGTGTTCAAATGAGACGCGTATAGCAGAATCGAGCAAATAAAGGTGTTACTCTGCTAGACTATTCCACATCCTCATAGCTGTGAGGAGAGAGTTCCAGTTAACCCCTATCTCTCACTATTTAGGAGTTGGGATCGTGAGGTTTTGACTAATTCCCGGTCCGGATAGGATACGCCGTTTCATTTGAGATTCGAGTTTTGGGAGGAAAAGAACAGGAATCGGAGATATTCAGTGCGACGAGTTTGATTCAATTCTGGTATCCTTCACGGTAATCATGAGCTAGTCAGCTCATTTCGACTAAGAATTAGTGATAGTGAATCCTAGGCTACATCACGATCCCTATCGAAGAAAATTCACCGACATAATTCGGAAAAGTCACTGAGGATACGCTGATTTTCAGCCGCATTGGCGACTATTTGCGGGCGGAATATGCGCGAATATTATTTGAGAGCTCGAAAGAAATTGGAAGACGTCGTGACTTAGACGTGGTGTTATTCGACGTGTTATCTCCCTGTATTCTTGATTGAATCGTCTCAAATGTCCAGGATCATACATAAAGCAGGAATGTGACATGTTACTTTGAGTCTTATTCGTATGGATACATCAGGTAAGTCTATCTCATGAATGTTAGTTTCTCGAAACTCCAGTGTCCCTTAAATCCACAGGATCGGAGAATGATTGCACCTAACCAAGAATGGTTCGATACTTCACGTGATGTTATGTTTGCAATCGTCGGACTAACTTACAGATCACGCTTGCAATCTATGGGGAAGAGGATTCTAATGTGTGTAGAATTCCGATGGATCGTCGCGAAGCATTGGACAGCCCACCCTCACGGGTAGAACAACGCCCTCCAAATCATGGAGAAAAGGAGGATTATCTTGACTGGTGCTTGAACTCGCATTATATCCAGACAAGAATGCTCCACATGGAGAATCAAGGCATGTACTCACAGACAAGATAGAGACTTGGGGATGAATCTTCTGTCAACATTTCATACTTGACTTCCGTGCGAGTGAGACGGAAATAATTCACACCGCCATGGAGATAGATTACGTAGAACTCATGGTTGATAACTGAAATTCACACTTCTGAAGGTGAGTCAAGGCACACAAACATCAACATCCACATTAGGAGGAGAACAGGCTTACGAAACAATGATTAAAATCTTCCAAGCTTCATGATCTGTGAAGGTCAAAATGTAGAGAAGACACTCATGTGACTCATGAAAGAGAGACAATGGCAGAATCATGGAGATCATTCCAATTGGGGTTCCAAATCTGGTGTAGTAGGGAACCCCGATCCAACATAACTGGCGACTTTGCCATGTATGCATTGCATCATACGGAGCCAGTCGGGATATTTGAAATTACGCCAAAAAGTTAGACGTTCCGAGTGTCTCCAAGCGTGGAAACTGGGAGTTTGGAGAACAAATCGTGAGTGTGCAGAGGGGCCGAATCGTATGCTGTCGCGGACGTCATCTTCTGCTAGTGCATGTTTACATTCTTTCGGGCGGCTTGTCGGACATACATCAACCGATAACAAAGTGAAGGGGCCTATATCGCGCACTAGAACGATCACAATCACTCATTCTTCCCTCCTCGACCGCGGGCTCTAGCTTATTTGTCTGCTGATGAACGAGAACGCCGAGCACAGGTAACCGCGAGGCCGTAGCTTTCTCGAGCTGCTCTGACGTCAAGAGGGCTCCTTGCACTCGATAAAACTCAAACACTCACTTCGTATCTATTTCAAAAACGATTTCATAGTGCTCGCGACACGATTTTCGGCGTGATACTGGTGAAATAAACAGGAAAAGAGACCACCCGTTCCCGGCGGCTAGGAGCTGTGGGAAAGTCGCCAGCCATGTTGGATTTAGGTCACGTGATCATCAGACTGGAGATCCCAAAAGGTATTGTTTTCTGAAAGCAGAGAACTTGAGAAGTGTCACAGTCAAAATTGGGAAATATTAACAATCAATACATACAGACTGCACATTACAGAGAAACGGAAATCAGTGGAAACTTGGAAAATAAGAATTAGACATCTGAACTAACTGCTCGCTGATAACCCATGCGGAGCAATCTGCCACTGCCCCGCAGGTGAGGACCGTCGCTATCACTCCCTGAAGCGGATCTTCGCTCCGAAGGGTCAAGGAGCCGGTCGACCTCGAGGATGCTGTGCCCGCGGCCTGCAGACACCGGCAAGCAGCGCGAGGAGACCGCGAAGACAACTCTCACCCTCCGTGGAGCACAAGCGCATTGCCAGACTTGCGACTCTTGCGAGCCAACACTAAGCGAACCCAGGACGACTTCACGTTCACGCAGGGTCGCCAAAGATGATCGAAGCTGTGAAATGTCCTGGGTTCCGATGGGACACCGAGATCCACATGATCTCGGAAGCGTACTCGTCGAGCGTCATGCTCGGCCTTTCGGGCGAGAGGCTTATGACGCTCCGGCGAGACGCATATGACGCTGCATGACGCATCGGTGAGACGCGCGTGACGCTACTGGGCGTCACAGATGACGCATTTTTCAATAACTCTGCAATTGTGGATATAAATCGAACAAGCCCCTACAAATTCTTCGAATGTTTCTCTTGGGGAGCTTATTTTGTTTTCATTGCCATCTTCGCTGGTATCAAAATCTCAAATCAGCCTGTATACATTGATGATACAACATGCGTACGTCCAAATTACCACGAGTTCAATCCTGTATGCTCTATGTAAACCGTACATAATAGTTGTATTCCCACGTGGAATATCCCACGTTACGAGTAACATTAGCGTCTCCACTCTATTCCTCCTCTTCTGACGATACCGATCGTGTCAACAACGTGGAATATTCATGTGATACGATGAGTGTCGGGGGGTGAAGTTCGTCTGTGCAACTCTATTCCTTACAAAAACTGATCAATGTGAGGATCGCATTTTTCTACCTAGATCACTCATTCAGATATGAGGAATGGATGCTATTTCACCTGTCTAAAATCATTATACATATCACTTCTATCCTGGAAATTGGCACTTTTTTGCTTCATTCAATTGCTCATCCCATATCAATCCAGTCTTCGAATCAATTACAGCATGCCGCCGATGACTAATGGAAGATAACGTCTTAGGAATACAGCACATTTGAGATGAAGACAGAGAGATCGTGTTACAGTTGAATCTCAAATAAATCGAGAAGGAGGAATTCGGATGGAGCAGGACTTGGATCCTGTGGGTCAAGATATCCCCGTATCAGAGGAATCTCGCCCTGACGGGGTTGACACTTCAAGTCTGAATCTTGGAGGGTTCAATCTCCGCATGCAAAGGAAGCTGGAAAATGCACATAGTGATATTACTGAACGGAGGAGTCATGTGGGAATAAGAGTATATCCTTTTGGAATTCTCACGACTGTCAGCTCTGTTTTCAAAAACTCAATGCAGAGATTGCGATCAAGATACTTTAGCAATCTCTCTAGCGGACAAGAATTTTGGATTTGCCAAGCAAATCAAGTTGATGTATTTATTTCGTGAATCGCAAGGGTTTGAGAGAGAAAAGTTATCGATCCTCACGTCGGAAAGAGTCACCAAGCAGAAATCTCATTTGTCATATTTCGATATCAATTTTCGTATGAGCTCGAGTTTTTTGTACGTGGGAAAAGGATACGCAGCGAATGAACGATTTGCTATGATAATGGGTATGGATACCATGTCTTGGAGAAGTTTTGATTGTTTCGCGATTTTGTTCGATAAAAGAATCAATGAGTCAACTGACATAATTCTGGATGAATCTCGATCGAAAGTGGAAATATTTTACAAAGAGAAAGCTTTGCAAAATTTGAACAACTTCGAAGAGCTTGAATTTGACATTGATGCTGAGACTAGTATTGGAGATGGGCAGAGAGATCGGGGAGAGAATAGAATGCAGGGAAGTAATGAGACAAATGAAAATACGAATGTAGCAGTGAGTTATGATGGTCCTTACCCAACACGTGGATACAAATCGAAGAATGGTTTTGGTTGCGTGATTAAAGTCGATTTGTTCTAAGTTCCGATGTTGTTTCAGAACACTGTCAGAGTTGTACTTCAGCTGCGACACAACTTGGTGAGATTCTAAATGACATATGACACCAATGTTCGTTTCCATACGATTTCATCGACTCTTTTGCCCAAAATTGGATTCCATCTTTCTGTATTCTCTTATCTGACACTCTCAGTTATACTCTGGGGCTGCAAAGTAGGAAGATATTCATTTCCTGCCTTTTTTAATAGGGGAAGAATCGACCGCTTTTCATATTTGGTACAAGAGTCATGCTAACAGTTGTGCTATCGACCACGACGGATCCCCCGGATCTATGGAATTCACTGTTACCACAAATATCTATAGGCGTTCTCCAAAATTTGGTTTACGGTACGTAAGCACAGTTTCGGATGGAGATTCGGAATGGTTCGAACTGAATTACTTCTTCGTTCAGTCCTATCACTCTGTGCATTTTCAAGCTTTCTTCGCATGCGGAGATTGAACCCTCCAAGATTCAGACTTGAAGTGTCAGCCTCGTCAGAGCGAGATCCCTCTGATACAGGGACATCTTGACCCACAGGATCCAAGTCCTGCTCCATCCGAATTCCTCCTTCTCGATTTATTTGAGATTCAACTGCAACACGATCTCTCTGTCTTCATCTTACATTTGCTGTATTCCTCAGACGTTATCTTCCATTAGTCATCGGCGGCATGCCGTAATTGATTCGGAGACTAGATTGATATGGGATGAGCAATTGAATGAAGCAAAAAAAGTGCAAATCTTCACGATAGAAGTGATATGTATGATGATTTGGGACAGGTGAAATAACATCCATTCCTCATATCTGAATGAGTGATCTAGGAAGAAGTATGCGATCCTCATTTTGATCAGTTTCTGTAGGGAATAGAGTTGCACAGACGAACTTTACTTAACGACACTTATCGTATCACATGAATTTTTCATGTTGTTGACACGATCGGTATCGTCAGAAGGGAAGGAAGAGAGCGTGAAGACGCTAATGGTACTCGTAACGTGGGATATTCCACGTGGGAATACAACTATTATGTACGGTTTACATAGAGCGAGTAGGATTGAACTCGTTGTGATTTGGACGTACCCATGTTGTATCATCAATGTATACAGGCTGATTTTAGATTTCAATACCAGCAAAAATGGCAATGGAAACGAAATGAGCTTCCCTGACTCCGAAGGGTCAAGCTTCCTTGACCCTTCGGAGCGGAGATCCGCTTCACGGAGTGGTCTCGACGGTCCTCACCTGCGGGGCAGTGGCAGATTGCTCCGCTTGGGCTATTAGCCAGCAGTCAGCTCAGATGTCTGATTCTTATACCCCAAGTTCTCAATAATTTCGGAGACGAGTGGTTCTTTCAGCACCATTTCTCATTTCAGCCAGTGGAATTCAAATAGTGATGTGCTGCCATTTGGGAATTTGGTTACCGAGGCCAAGTGTTCATGGGTGCTGCTGATTTTTTACGAAAGTCCCCCACATACAACTCTGTTAATCGTCGGGTGGAATGGTTTGTCATAACAATAAAATGTGTTTCTCTGTAACGTGCAGTCTGTATGTATTAACTGTTGGTATTCCCCAATCTCGACTGTGACACTACTAAAGTTCTCTGCTCTCAGATGACGATACCTGTTGGAACGATCTCAATAATTCTGCCATTGGCTCTCTTTGATGAGTCACTAGAGCGGCTTCTCTACATTTCGACCTCCTCAGATCATGAAGCTTGGAAGATTTTAATCATTGTTTCGTAAGCCTGTTCTCCTCCTATTGTGAATGTTGATGTTTGTGTGCCTTGACTCACATCCAATAGTGTGGATTGCAGTTATCAACCATGAGTTCTACGTACTCTATCTCCATGGCGGTGTGAATTATCTTCGTCTCACTGGCACGGGAGTCAAGAATGAAATGTTGACAGAGCATTTATCCCCAAGCCTCTATTCTGTCTGTGAATGCATGCCCTGAATCTCCATGTGGAGCATTCTAGTCTGAGTATAATGCGAGTTCAAGCATCAGTCAAGATAATCCTCCTTTTCTCCATGATTTCGAAAGCGTGAAGCACGTAAACATGCCTTGTCCGTGCCAACCGATTCATAGATATTGTTCATTGTTTCTAGTTCAATGAAATTCATTCCATCGAATAGTATGAGAAATACATATGCACAGCCATTACATTGGTTAGGGTCTAATCCGGCGTCAATAATATCCTTGAAAGATGTGCCTCGGATGTATCTGTATGACTACAAAACAGTCAATCTGCATTACCCCGTACAAAATGCATTGATTTTGGTTCCAGGTAATTTTCGACGATACTCCACTATCTCATAGATTGGAACGTGACGATCAGGAGTTCAAATGAGGCCAAGAAGCGAAAATGTTCCGGTTTTGAGCTATGAAGCTCCAAACTCATGGATTTTGAAGCCTCGAGACAGGTTGTGTTTCCATTCCTACGAAGATATTCGGCTTCGGTGGAACAATGGGTTTACAATACGCACTTGTTGTACGATAGGATTGTAGAGTACGGGATATTGTTATCGTGACAAAATAATGAAAATAAGTACAAATCGAGAATCGATATTGGGAACGGCGAGGCGAATCAGTTGATGTAGGTATACTTGGGATCGTCTTCAGGTTCTCACATCTCGTATTGTGAATGGGTGATTGTGGATGGGTGAATGGAGGGTTGAGTGCATGAAGCAAGATTAATGTGTGTAAACTTCGCGTCAGGTGTTCGATCTTTGAACAATGTTCCTGAAACCATGGAATGAACGGTATTAAGGAAAGCACTCGATCGCTTTTGATAAGATTCTTGCAATTTCATTGTGAGATCATGTACTCCATATCGGTCGTGCACCGAGAGTATACAGATACTTTTCAATCATTGATGACAACGGCACACGAAAAAAAAAGTACTTGTACTTTTGACCAGACCCACCTTACTGTATCTATTTTGGCCCGCTGAAACCGAATTTGAGGTCAGTTTGGTCCCAGCTTATCGGGCCATACTAACTTAACGTTTCTACGCTATCTGTACATTTTTGGGGTCGCTGAATCTGAATCCGGGGTCAGTTTGGTCCCAGCACGCACGCAATATCATAAAAGTGGAAAATATCGGAGAATTACGTACGACTAATGGTGGACTTACACTACTAGTTAGTGACTACTGTTGGGGCAAGTTGATCAACGCGGAAACCTCGGAGCCCATTCTAGAGTAATACCCAGGTCGTGATATTCGCGGGATGAAGGTGGAGGTCGAGTTATCTCGAGACACGAGTCCACTCAAAACAAATGCAGTATATTCCACTATAATAGTGTCACACATGGGACACAGATGAAGGCGCGGAGAGTCGCGGACGCGTTACAGGATGAATAGAAAACTGTGAGATCTGGTCATGGGGGCGTACCTCGGTCACCTCATCATCGAATGACTTCAAACACACCAATCAGGTGTGCGCGTTTGAACTCGCGCGATTCTCAGGAGGGAAGAGGAGAAGCGAAGGTCGTTGACCGAAGCAGGGCGAGGAGCTACTCAAACTCTCTCGAACGCTCGCGCAAAGCCGAACATACAGCCCCCTTTGCTCGCTTCTTGCAAGCAACATCAATGAGTCATTTCGTGAAATTCGAAAATTACGAGAATCAACTACAAGGAAAAGTTCAAAATTGAAAGGAAGGAGACATTAAAATGAGGGTGATATAATTGGTTGCACGAGCAAGCGAGCGAGCCTCGGAATATGAAACTGAAGCACAAATTTGAACTAAACCAAAAAGAAAGCTCTAGTATCATAGAGTTGCTCTCAACTGAGGAATATGAGAGAAGAATTGGAACCATTGTTTTATACTACAACTAGGATGGAAATGAAGTGAACAGTTCTGAAATAATCAAAAATTTGAACTGAATCGAAATTATCACTTGAATAAAAATGAAAATTGGATTAACCATAGAATGCTCGGCCGCATGCATGAAGGAACTCGATCTAGCCTGTCTTGATGGCACTGTACAATAAACTTGATTGCAGACTGTGACTCAGACACAGCAATTCCGAGCGCATATGCATTTTAAACGGAGGAACAAATGACTCTAGATCGCTTTTCACAATGACTCTAAGTTATGCTGGGTGATTCCGCAAGAAAGGATGGCTCTGGTCTCTCTACTAATCTCGCAGGTTTCGAGATTCCAGACCACCACTCAGAATTGAATTAGAGCGTGCCTCTACGGAGGAATGCGATCAGGGAATGGACAAAAGTATGAATCTTCAACGAGCGGGCGTCACATGAATCGCGGGTGTAATTGCGATGCGAGGAAAAGTGTCTGGTGTGTCAGGTGTCTACGTGGACGAATTCTCCGGATCGTCAGCAAACAGATGTTGGTGGCTCTTCTTGGTTCGGAGTTGGTCGTCGTCAGGCTCAATGGGTAGCCTCACGAGCTTGTTCAGAGCTTGTCTGTAGGTGGTGGAGGCGGTCTGGAGGTCGACCACTCTGACGAGACCATCCTTCCTAGGGTGGAGCGCAGTCACTCGCGCCAAGGGCCACTTTGTAGGTGCAGTGAGTTTGTCCTTCACGAGCAGAATGTCGTTGATGTCGAGCTGCGTGCGAGGTTGGTGCCATTTGCTGCGTTGTTGGTACTGATGGATGACTTCCTTCTTCCATCGTTCTCAGAAATGATTCCTCATGTTTCAAATCAGACGCGATCTAGAACGAGATGAAACAGTAAGTACCTGAGCATTGGAAGGTTCAGGAATTGCGGACATCGACCGACCAGTGATGAAATCTCCCGGAATGAGCAAAGCTAAGTCGTCGCCATCCGAACTGAGGGGACACATTTGGCGTGAATTCAAACAGGTTTCAATTTGGGAGGTTAGAGTGGCGAGTTCTTCGAAGGTTAATATGGCATCCCTAACAACGAGCTTTACAATCCACCAAAGTGTGGGGCTCGAAGAGGTGAAAAATGCCACGTGACTTCGTCTTGAGTGACCTGAGCTGCGACTTCTTGAGTGAAAAACGACGCTTGCCTGAATAATTGTTCCAATTCTCGATCAGCCCCAGTGAAGCTAGTTTCGTTATCGCTGTAAACGTCTGAACATCAACCGCGTCTTGAGACAAAACGGCGAGAGGTAGGAAGAAAGGTGGCGCTTGTGAGGTCTGAGACAACTTCGATGAGAACTGCTTCCGTGATCATGCATACAAAAATGGCGAAGTATCCCTTCACTGATTCTGCCCCTCGAGAACGTGAAAATAGAATGGAGATGGGCCTTGCATAGTCAATGCCCGCTGCCTCGGAGGCCATGCAAGGTGCGAGTCGAACAGCTGGTAAGGGAGCCATCTGTTGAGTCAGAGGCGCACAATGGAGGCATTTTCTATGAATACTCTGTACCAACTTCGTTACACCAGTTATCCAGGCCCAACGAAATAGTTGGCTAAGGATTCACTGTGCCCCACCATGAAGAGAGTCCCAACGTAACTCCTCTACCATATGACGGACGAACGACCTGTGGCTCGACAGTATCACGGGATGCATGTCGCTGTATGAAAGCGCGGGATTATCCAACCAGCCTCCAACTCTCAGAATGCCTTGTGGGCACGAGAAAGCGCGGGACGACGTAATTGGCTTCGACGAGGTATCGGTTGGTCGTTCTCTAGCGCTTTGATTTCATGTGCGTAATACCGTCTTTGGATGGCTCTAAGAACTGCGAATTTTGCTGCACGACGTTCTTCTCGAGTTGGGAATGAGACCTTACGAAGACGTTCTCTCCGAGTGGCATTGATCTCCCGGCTATAACAATAGACAAGGTATCTGGATATTGTTTAGTAATGACTGCACCTTCGAAACGAGCTTTGAAAAAATTCCAGTCATCTTGTTCTCCAGGAAATTTCGGTATTGCTATTGGTGGGACAGCTTGTAATTCAGAAGCTGATTTCAGAAAGCGTTCGAACTGATACGCTTGTTGCGCTTGTATTAGTGCTATGAAAATCGCCTCTGTGAAAGATGAATCGTACCCTGCCCCGATACCGTTTCACTAGCTTGTGCAAAAAGTGCTGACATCCACGATTGGAGTGTGACATGATGACGAGCGACCGTATCTCCAACGTCCGAAAAGCAATCTTCATTGAAATATTCATGATTCCCAATAAGCGCTCCATATGTATACACGAATTCGTGACGAGTCTGAAACTTGTTCCGATAATCGATCAAATCCGAGAGCTTCTTTGTTATGTACGCGGGAGTGGTGCGTCGCTCTTCTGATGTCGACTTCTTCGCATTTTCGATGAAGTTATAAATAAATGTGCGAACACGCATCACGCGCTCTACTTTCGCCTTATATCGGCCACTGAATTCGGTGCCATGATTTCCCGTCGAGTTCAAGAATGATAAACGGGGAAAAAAAAATTTCCTTGGGGCCCAGTATCCTAGAGGGTTTGATAAGAACGAGGACGACGAGATGAACCAATAAGGGGCACGACACGAACATAAACGAGTAAACTACCGGCGCATCACTGCTCGCACAGGTAGAACGCTGCAACACGAGCGCAACTCGCATAAAAATCCGCCGCACTGATGTTAAAGTGTGTCGGCTTGCGCAGGCACAAGTGCAGCCGAAACTCAGCTGAGTGACGCTCGGCTGATGGGCGAGCTGCGCGGCGAAGGGGCAAGAATAGATACCGAGCGCTAGACAGGGATACCA
>JAPYYZ010015876.1:0-12706 GCA_030522705.1 Eretmocerus eremicus | reverse complement strand
ACATACATGTGTGAAATGGTATTTAAGTTTTGATGCAAGTGTTACTCGTTTTGACATCCAAGGAGTTAACACTTGCAAAACTCAAATACTATTTCATACTTCTTGTCGATGAAAAAGAGTGGTTATCCCCTGATTATCCCCTGATTATCCCCTTGTGATTATCCCCTGAAGAAGAATGCAATTAAAGATCCGAAACGTATGCCCCCAAGCCAAAGATGAAGAATGAAATTCGCTCATCAGATCGAGAAATAAAGTTCATCTAATAAATTAAAAATAGCCTACAAGGGATAAACCTTCGGAAAATTCTTCACCATAGTTACATATGTAATATGATTATTTACGACAAGCGCTAAAATTAAGGCTCTAGAATTTGTCTGTTGTTTTATGCATTTGACTGTCTTTTATACATTGGATTTTTCTGATTGTGTGCGATTTCTTACACGTTGAAATGAAAATTAACTATATTGCCCTTTTGGAATTATCATAAATAAATCACTTGTAAATGGAGCGAGATCACCTGAGTAAATTGACTTTGTGTTGAATTACATTCGTCTTTTTGACTTTCATAATTTCCGTAATTTTAAATTGATGTGATCGATCGGCAATGCGCCTTACCCTTGTATTATTCAACCGGATAAATGCAGTAATGACTTATTTTCTCCAAATGACGATAAATATTCACGCAATGGAACTTCGGCAACTTCCACAATTAACAGGGTTGAGGAAAGTTTGAATTTATTATGAATTATAAATACATCTCTATACTTAGTTAACGTTGTTGTTATTGTTGTTGTTTTTTTTATTGTCTGTCTCGAGAGAGTGCCATTCCTATACAGCTCTCCAATTTTTTTGCAGACGAAACGATCAAAAAATACCATTCGACACTCACAAGGAGACGACCCCACCTCTGGCAGCCTAATTTTGCTGGAAATTTTTTTACAAACCCGTACCACCGAGAATATGAAGAATCTAGAATGACTCTGTCTGACGGGCCTCCTATCCAGAGATACGAGTAGGTACCTTAGCATCACAAGTATATCTATATATACAAGTTTTTAACAAGGGCTTACAGGGGCAATTCTGAAGTTTTTGTCCATATCTCTGGATAGGAGGCCCGTTAGACAGAGTCATTCTAGATTCTTCATATTCTGGGCAGTATCAGTCCGTAAAAAAATTTCCAGCATAATTAGGCTCCCAGAGGTGGGGTCCTCTACTCCTTGTGAGTTGCAGAGAAACTATACATTTTTTTTGTGAAATGCGGCGATTTTCATTACTTAATACCTAATTCCCGTGGCATCCAGGGACTAAATCGACCTCATTTTTGCACTCTACATCGAAAACTACATAACAGATTGACAGCTCCGTATAGATAGTGCCACACCCAAGTTTCGTTTTTTTGTGGTTTCCTACCGAAAACAACGTCATAATTCGCATCTAATCCCCATGCTATTTCAAAATAAACTTCATGGCTCTTGCCGAGACTAAAAACTTAATTTTTTACCATCCAACAAAAAATTTTTGTATCTACTGGTGAAAACACAACATTTGCGACCCCGCTGCGAGAATAATATTATTTATTATTTCTGAATTTTTTTTTTATTATAATTTTTTCATTATTTTCATATCCTTCCCCACCATTCACGATTCCACAAAAATTCCGTTTCTTGGCCCACCCTAATATTTGTATATTTTATGTTTCCTAGTTTTGCGCAGATGTGCGAGTCATGTACAAATGAAGGTGTCGATCGAATAATATGGCTAAAAAGAATAATAAAAGTATAAATCTTCCCCCCCCCCTAAACTCTAAACTAACAAAAAAATCAGTCGAACCATGAATAACATGAGATCCAGCCTTTGTGACATAATTTTTCTTTCTCAAAACATGCCGATAGATAAGAGTGACAATCCCGTAGCCATTCGGGAACATGACCAGAAGTCAATCGACTCGATTCGGGAACATGACGATTTATTCAATCGTCAGAATGATTTTGCTCAAGTATTTGTTGGCGCAATCGAACTTGTCTAAGTAGAACCTGCCGTAATGGAACAAAATCATTATTCCTTCGAGAAAACCCTCCTGAGCGGAACAAAGAAACTTGTCCTTAGAGGGGGTTAAAACTGTATACTTGAGTCTGAATTCGTTGTGAATCAAAGTATGATCAATTTATTTATGGAATTTCGTGTCAAACTTGGAACTTAAAACTGACGATCTGTTTGTCGTGACGAATAAGACAGCAACTGATTTGACCAGCACGTATAGAGAGTGATGGAACTGACGACGAAGCTAGAAATTTTGAGAGTTACATCGAGTAGTTATAAAATCAGAAACGATAAATGGACGCCTCCGGATCAGAACGGTACAATTACATTTTGGCTTTTCGGAAAACCGAACGAGTGCTTTTGACGCTCCTTGGGCTGGTTGTAATCATTCAAAAAAGTTACCACGGCAGTACATTAATAAATATTTCATCTGTACTATCCCGATTCGCGGAGGAATTATTCCGAAAGATGATTATCAGACCGAATAGCGTTCAAAGTGCTAACTTGGTCTTTCAAAAAGTCGAACTGTAATTCTACCGTTCTGCTCCGGATTCATCCAAATGACTGATAAAAATTCACAAAAATTAACAAATTGTGCAAAAATGTATTGAAAAACTGCGTGAGATAGTTTCGATTCATTTTAGACCCTTATATCGCGAACTCTGCAACTGGAAAACCTCTCTAACTGGAACAAATATGTGGTATCTCGTTGGGGTCCCATCCAGAAAATTTCGACTGTATTGTATGTTATCCATGCGGAAGAGTTTCTACGACTCTTTCCTGAATCGTAACGGAACATTTACGGCGAATTTTAAATTCTGTGGCTGTCAATTTCGAAGTCAGTTCTGTGGGGGGAAAAAAAAAACGGTAAATAAGTGCTAAAAATCCATATAGCAGAACTTATTTTGACTTTCTCTATTTTTTAGGTCGGATACTCAATATAGATAGAATTATTGTCTAGTGGAACAATCCACCTTAGATACTGCGGGGAGTTAATTTTTGACCTTTTTTCACTTTCCACCTTCATTTGAGCTCTAGTTTCGGCAGAAGTGCCGATATACATATGGGATTCAGCTTCGGATTCAGCTTCTTTCCTACAAGACTTTTGCGTAAGAGTACACTGTTCAAATATCTGAAAATTCAATCAACCTCCGCTCAATTTCGATAATTCAGATAAACGGGACATTGCAGGATCCTGAGGTAGTGATTTTTCGCCAAATCGTGCAACAGAAGACGTGCTATGCATGCTCAATAAGCCTCGAGAATTTTTAGCGCGTTTGTCAATATTTCAATGTAAAACAAATTTCTCATAAGAAATTATATTATAGTACGTACTATTTCAACAAGCGCTAAGTCCTCAAATAAGTGTCTGGAGGGCAATATCAACTCATAACGACATCAGAAATCGTTTGGGTAGTACCGAGAGTACCGACTTATATAAATTGTCGGCACCGTTTTGTAGGCCAATATCAGATTTTATATTTTACCCATGTAACCGATCCAGGCATATAAAAGCAGCTCTTGGAAAAAGAATTCAGAGATACGCAGAAGGGAATTCGCTCGAAGTTAGCAGAAAACTGCATTTTCAAGATCGGTCAATTAACCCCGAACTCAGACATTTCTAGCTCAAGTTTTACAGATCTTATAGAAGATCAAGTCATTCATCGGATTGTTTTGGCTTTCGAGGAGGTGTTCGGGATTAATGTAAGACCTCTGGGAATTTTTAAATTTACCTAAGAAGATTTTGCATTTGCAAATTGAATTTCAATTGCAATTCAACTGCTAAGGGGGAGATTCCAGAGACTCTCAATGCTAATAAGTGGGAATTAGTTGTTTAAACTCGATGGTATCGTAAACAGGTTCCTAGTTTGGTCCACTTGTATTTTAGGCATGAATTTGACTAATATCATCCTAGAACGTCCAGAGGTGTCATCGTTTTGAACCTTTAATAGTTTATTTGATTGCGGAGCTCATAGTAGCTGCTCATGGTGCTTCCTCTCTTTCTCGTATGATAGAAAGAGCGGAGTCCGCGAGGTATGTAAGAGCTATAGCCTACCAAAAAAATTTCTTGGGATCACATATGCTACAACACCTTGTGAAACCGGGGTCTGGTGAAAATCCTGAAACACAATATTTGTTAAAATATTCCAAGCAACGATCCAAGAGCCGAATTTGAGTCTCATTATAGATTTTTCGGTTTGAGAAGGTTGACACATTTATCTTGATATATGTATCGCCTTGATTCTCAATGAATCGCTTTCTGAGATCGAGACATTCATAATCACCCTGTAAAAAATGAGTTGACTTGTAACCAAAACATTCAACCCCAGGATCGAAATTCAAGCCGTGGTTGAAAATTCAACCAAGCGGTTGAATCGAACATCCAACCACTGGTTGAATAAAAGATTTAACCAGTTGGTTGAATTTCAACCAGGTGGTTAGCTAGATTTGAGCTAGAAGATCTTGAATGCAACAAACATCAGAGGATTATATCAGAATAATCTACGTTCAGTTTGGATGACACACTTGTATAAAGTTTTCTTTTACTCAATAACGATCTTCGAGGTCTCATTACTATGCTTCTTCAACTTCAGGGACGTGTATTCAACTACTCGGTAAAATTTCAATCACTCGGTAAAATCTCTGCGATTCTCAACCACTCGGTTGAATTTCAAACACCCGGTTGAAATTCAACCGTTGTTTGAAAAAAAACTCCAACCAGTGATTGACTGAAAACTTCAGCCATTTGGTTGAATTCTTTGTCCAGCCACTGGTTGAAGTGGAAATTTCAATCAGTTGGTTGGAGTTTGGGTCCGGAATTTTTTACAGTGCAGAATCGATCTCAGGTCTTGCATCGTTGCTTGTAATATTTTAAAAATTATTCTGTTTCAAAGTTCACCCAGACCCCGGTCTCACGAGGTATTGCACATATGGGATCCCAAGAATTTTTTTCTGCAGGTTGAGAGGTATGATCATATTTGATCCCCACCTACAATTGAATATAAATCATAAATCATATGCTCCACCTTCAAAATTAGCCGCACGGGATGGTCTGTGGAATGGATTTCATCCAAAATTATAGATTCAATAAATAAGTGAATATACTCAAGTTATATATATACCCTTTCGGTCAAAGCAGTCCCGAGTGGCGGTACAGCTGTATTATAAAGTCAGTAGAGGGAGATATATAAGGACAATAATAAAATAATAAAATAAAAAGTAGTGGGTAATAAGCAGCCAGTTTAGATTGCCGAGTCGATCCATTTCTATTTTCTAAACTGAATCCAACATCCAATTGTTGCGTTTCCAGTACCTCGACCGATCAGCATTCGCTAGATTATTAACACATGCACTCGCGCGTTGAAAGTTCAAGGTGCAAAGTATGAATGAAACTTATGATTATTGTACATATTACCTATGTGAACCCACCCTTCACTTTACTCCGCAGCGCTACGTCACGCCTCAAGTCGCCGGCCGGTTGATACCTATAGGTATTTGGCGACGAGCTGCGTAGTTCGGATCTGAATAAGTAATCTACATGGATCGCGGCGAATCAAGATCGCTGATTACACCATTCTTGATAGATCAAGCACAATGTGATATACAGTGATGCATATCAATTCAAAATCTTGAAGACTGGAGACCACATATATTACAGCTTGGAAGAAGGAGTGTATTAACAATTTGAAAATGACTAACCAAAACGATAACACCAGTCCTACTCCCACAAATGCGCCGGTGGAGTGCGAATGGAGTGACGAGATATTTTTAAACAAATTTGCATTCTTAGGCGCATGTAATGCTAGACCAGATCTACCCACCGGGGTTCTGGCTGCTAAGGCACTGTTGAATTGGTACATGGGAGGAGACAAACCCAAAAATTCTACAGACAGCATTCTTGCAACCTTCTATTGCATGACACTCGACAGATGTGAAAATAATAGTAGTACCCCACTATTCTCAGATCAGTTGATGAAGGATGGCCCTGCACTTCAACTTCCTGATACAGTTGAGAAAATAGATCCAAAAAGTTATAGGAGCAAGTTGATGCAGATCGCCTCACCTCAGAACGAGAATCTTAGAAATCCTGCTTTAACAAAAAAGTTGGCTACAGAATGGTATAATGAAATATGGGCATGGTTGGATGATGATGGAATTGGCCAAAAACAATTAGCCATCAATATTTTGGGTTATTTGTACATGATTTTGTTAAGATTGTGTGTAAAACAGGTATGCAGTGTATCTAAGTATATCTTCCAGAGAAGCACAACCTCCTATATTACATTGTGCGGAGGACCCTACCCTCTCATATTTTGTCCTCCTCATGAAGCTATGGCTTTATCTTTCAAGAAGAAATATGCTCGTTTCCAACCAGATTGTGTAAAGATGATGTCTGCTATTGTATATTCTTATTACGATGGGTTACATGGGTTAAATGGTCGGTTAATTTGGAGGATGTTCAAAGCAAGCTGTTTGTCATCATTAGAAAAAGTTGGTCTAGGATTGCTGACCTGGACTGAAAAAGCTGAATCTGCCTCAGGTTTTCCAAAAAATAAATTAATCAAACATATGCTGACCAAGAGCAGTAGGAGACATAAGGACACCATTCTTTCATACTTCAAATTCTGTGAAAAATATGAGAGATCTGCACAATATACTTGGCCCTGGGCCAGACTGTTTGAAGATGAAGCCCTTGCAGATCTTAGAACTGCAAAAGATCCAATGTATGTTATGACAATGGTTGCTTTTGTCCATTTGGGTGACAAAGTCAGAGACACATGGGACATACCCTCTCTTAAGAAAGAATATGTTGTGGCTCACAAAGAAGAAGCCATCTCGCTGGCTAAAGAGATCAAAGAAGATCTCATTCGTGAAGAGTCTAAATGCTTTGCAATGCAGTTTCTTTTAAAATGAAGGATAAATTACTATCTAGGTAAGTCTAAGAGGAGTCTTTGCTCTAATGATTTGATAGATAACAAACTCCTGTATAAACTCTTCCTCCTGTTACTATTATTATTATGTTGTGTATGTATCATATCTATATTGAGTCATAATACATGTGAATACAGCCATCAAACTATAAATGGAGAAAAGGCTGTCGATTTTCTATGAATGAATAAAGAGAAAATAAAAAGTAGCACAGCAACTTGATTTTTTCCCCAATAGATGAAGTTTGATTTCAGTATATCAAACAGTGACGTTACTAGTATACAACTGTACTGTGTAATGACAATTGTCTCACCCTGCAAGCTCAACAAGAGTATCTCATCAAAACTGTTTTCTCAATCATAACTAAACTTGACTTGGACATGGCATATTATCCTGTATAGAAACGCTTTATCTAAAGTTTTTTCTCGATTTACTCAAAAAAAGAACACAGGTTCATCGCATCGAGTGAAATTATGTGGTGTATTCAAGTATTGCAACTCATGAAGGACTCTGTCAGGTTATGGTCTGAAATTCGTAGGTTTCATTCAAACTCTCTGTTCATAGGTCTCATCCAATCTCGAAATTGCAGCATAGAATTCACCAGTACAGCTCATCACATGGAAAACAAAGCCGTGCATCAGAATGTCTGAAGGCTTGCTAGCTCATACTCCCCAAGCTAAAATTCAAAACTTTCGCGGCATGCCCGGCGTCTTCACTTCACACGCACATAGCCCGGACCGAATCTGTGTGTGAGCGAGATATATATAACTCACTCACCGACAGCACACCACTCAAAAGTGAGTCTCCGATTATTTAGTGGATGCATGGCTGTGCACGGTCGTGCAGAAAGTCGGAGACAAGCGCGACATTGCAGGCCCCTTCGAGAGTCAAAAGACGACGTGCTGTGGCGTCCGGACAGGTCCGGACGACCCCGGGGCTTCTTCTCATGTGCTGCGCAGCGACTTGTCGGCCCGTCCGCTTCTTCTACTTGTGCAACGCCCGCTCCCCGGAGCCGCTGCTGCTGCTGCATGTTCGAGTCATCTCCAGCCCCAAGCCTGGCCGCCGCTGATGCTGAGCGACTCCGACTCGTCGTCGTCGAGCCCAAGCCCAGCAAGCAGGTGAGACCTTCAAACACTAATCTCTGAAGCCTTTCATTCTGTCACTCATATCTCAGCTTGCATTCTTGGACGAGTGTTTTTGGTGCTCTTGTTTACCTGTTAGAGGCCTTGAGGAATCTGAGGAATGTGAGCTGCTCGGCATTAGCTCCAGTGTTGATGCTGTCTCCAGCGAGCTCCTTTGATGTAGCTCCATCCGTCATGGCAATACAAAGGCTTGGAGAGTTTGTCATTCCATGAATGTTCAAGACAGCTGCATCAAGAGATTATTCGTATTGAGTTTGTGAAAGCTCATACTCTAATAGCCTGACAGCTGCTAGCAACACCCCACCGGTGGTGTCCTGGTCCTTGTGCACAAAACTGTAGCTTATTTAGCCTCCTATTGCGTGTGATCTGACTGGTTTGGTACATATTGCAGATAATTATTCTTGTCCAATCACACTCGTAGGAGTGTGGAATCATTTCTAGTCATTGAGTTTGGGGATACAGAAGTCATTATATAAACAAAACTTGGGTGCGTGATGACACCAAATTGACGTAGAATATCTTGATGTGCAATCAAATGACTGAGCTGATGCTAGGGCTCTGGGAATGCTCAAATGCTATTTATAGAACACACGGCTAATCCTCAAAATATGTGTTGGACTGTTATACTTTTACTTTTCTCCGATCAAGATTCTTGGTTATTCTCTTTCTTTAGTTTGTTCTCAAGAGTTGAGTTTATTCATGTCCTGCACATTTCTGAATCATGAAGCTCTTTTTAGCATTGGCATGAGAAATAATGTAATGCCTTCTGTTTACAGGCTGCTCAATCATTGACAATGGTGGAGCGTGGCAGAGAGTATGTGCTGCAATGGCCAGGCCATGCAGCATATGTGACAGAAAGATTCAGTGGACTTCTGGCCAGACAGACACTAGTCGATGTAACACTTATTTGTGATGAACAAAAATTGAGGGTACACAAGCTTGTACTTGCATCCTGTAGCCTTTACTTTGAGGTAAGACAACATTTCACATCTATTTGAGTACTAACCTAGTCCAAATCAAGAATTGTGATTATAACTGTGTTTTGCATCAATAGGAGATTTTAGCAGAGGATCTTGGTCCAGAACCAGTAATACTCCTTAAGGACTTGGAGTTTAATATCCTAAAAGCCATGATAGAATTCATGTATTGTGGTGAAACTACAGTTTCACATACTTGTTTGCCATCATTGCTCTCAGCAGCCAGATTATTTAAGGTGGGTAAATCAATGCTTGCTTCAACTTTGATCCATTCTTACTTGAGGACCTCACTCAATGCTTGTTTTTTTATAGGTAAAAGAATTAGAATCATTAGTGGAAAAGATGGTGGGCTCGCAGACGCAGAATCAAAATACTCCAAATGTAGAGTCAATGCCAAAAAAAGAAGGGCGCGTCAATGGCATGCTTAGCAGCAATGATAATGGTATCAGAGTGAGTTTTAGTAATAAGCACGTTAGCAATGGCCACCACCAAGCTCTCCATGCTTCAGAAAGCAGTGACTCTGATTCAGAAAAGAACTACCTCGAAGATAATATTTTTAGCAGTTTATCAGATTCCCTAAATGAACGGTGCCTTTACGAGGAGCCGTTCTTAGATAACCATCTCGATCGTTCAAAGAGTAAATCCAGTACGCATCAGAAACTAAAACTTGCAAAAGTGAATGGTAAATCTAATCCTCGTGAGAAATCCATTGAATCAGAGAGTGACCCATCTACTTTAGACTCTGAGCATGAAGAAAAAGTCTCTGAACCAAGTTTATTTCAGGGGTACTGTGATGGACAAGGCAATCGCTGTGAAAAAGATGGAAAAATATCTCGCGAGTGCCCTAGTCCCGAATGTTTGATTGAAGTCAATCGGGTGGGACAGTGTTCTCGAGTTTACACGCGTAAAAGACGGAAAATGAATGGAAATATAACATTGCCCAAGAGGTTCATCAACAAAATCGCTCCTCAACCATTGACTTCAAGTCGCATTGATTTGATCGACCAGAGTTCAAACGATGAGATTCCCTACACTCTCAAAACGGGCCTCAAAAACTGTTCTGATTGTCTACTCAACTTCAGCAGTGAAAGCATACAATCTATCGTCGGATGTTCGTTGAGCGATTTCTGCTCTTCGAATACCTTTGAGTTCCTAAGCTCTCGCCTTCATTTGGATCTCAATCATGTGGATGAACGGGAGGCTGAGGAAGAAGAAGAAGAGGAAGAGGAGGACGATAGGCCAAAAACATTGAGAAGGAGCGAGCGTCTAAATCAACAAGAGAGCGAAGAGCCGTACCCGACGAAGGCAAAGTCTAAACTCAGAGATGATGAGAAAGGTCGAACAAACTCGAAGATGAAGCTTATCCCTAGAACTAAACGCAAAATCAAGGAGTCCGAGCGTAAAGTTCCTAATGTCAAGGTCATCCTGGGATCGCCGTCGAATAGGAAGAATCATCCCAAGGCATTGCGCAAGTCGACGAAGCTCCCGGGCTCGAAAAATCACGTGTCGAAAAGCGAAAAGGAAATCGTAAAGCCAAAGACGAGCACAGAGAAGCAGACTAGTCCCTTGATGAGTTTGGCCCAGGGAGAGCCTCTCAAAACGAATACGACGGCATCGGTGAATCGAGCTCTGTGGGGTGACATGTCCGACGTGACCGACGTCGACGGAGAGTTTTTGGAATACTCGGCCAGTGCTGAAATCCCATTCGCAGTTGGACTCTTGCCGCTGCGAGCGGCACTCGAAAGGATGCAAGCAACCTTGGATCATCAGCCGAGAAAAACGAGATCGTCGGTAACGAAGCTGGAGAGTAGTAGTCTGAAACGGAAGCATTCACCCGAGGCTACGACGAAAAAGCAGAGCTGCGGAGAGGACGTTGTAGAGCAAAATCCTAGTGCGGTTTGTCATATACAAATAAGGACATCACCACCGTGCTCGAGACCTACGAAAACTTCGCTGTCGGAGGGTACGACTAGTCTTGAACAAACACCCGTGACCGATAGCCCATGAGATTTTGTGGTGCAATCACACACCCCTATGCAATGACACTAGTAGTTATTAAAGATTGTACATTTTCTATCAAGGTCGATATCATGATCATTATTTTGATTTTTTATTCGTTACTGGATGTGGCAAGACAAAGATAATCAAGTGAGTTGATGGAAATGGTAGGATAAGGCGTTACTGCGCAAAGTTTTCGATTCATAAGCTGGTTAAAAAATTGATTGCTAACTATGAGAACGAACGATCGGAAAATTGGCTCACGCAGTCGAACATAACTGTACAAAGTAGGTATATTTATTATTGAAGCAAGTGGTACTTCAGGCTCGTACGTGACTCAATAATGAGCCATACTTATTACTTATAGAATTTCGGTCTCATGAAATCAATCGTGTTATTCACGATGTGCTCAATATCACAAATTTCTTGGTTTGATGGGTAAAAGCTATGAAAGGTCGCGGGATATTGTTCAATCAGTATTAGAGAAATTGGTGATACTACTACTAATGTGGTTCTTAGACTTATCAGAAATTTTTGATTGGAAACATTGCTTTGAGGAAAGATTTAATCATGAATAACGCATGCCATCACTCATTTTACATCTTGAACGATCAAAATTCTGCTTAAAATCGGTGCCTACTTCGGAATAGCGAAATAATCTCTTCTTCGATATTGCTGTGTTTTCTCAAAATTTGGAAAAATTTATAGTAATGTAGTTTTGAAGCGTCTTTAATCGAAGCGAATTATTTTATAGATCTTAGCTTGACTTTGCTAAAACGTTTCGCAAGTCTCAAACATTTTCATTGGTAATTTGGGTTAAGCCTTTGTATTGTTGTTTGATACAAAGTTACTGGAGGATGTAAAAAAGTTGAGCGGATCTTATGATCGTATCGTTTTAGCCTGTACAGAAGTTGATCCTTGTCTGTATACAAGCCAACAGAGCTTACGTTCATCATTCTTTCACTATTGTATCAAAAATAGACTTGTACAAAAAAAAAGACATACACTCACCCAGTGACCAAGTTAATGTTGTCACCGTCGACTCTCACCACTCAGCCATGCGTGAATATTTTCGCTATGAATTGTTATGTTGATGTACATTGATGTATATTGATTATTATTTTGTATGCATAAGTTGTATGTAAATTTGATTGGTGATGATATCTAGGTATCCAAGCGAGAAAATGAGGTATCTATCCCGCTTTAGTGTATCATACATGTGTAAACTTGTTCAATGATTGTCATTTTTGATCAAAATCGATATCGGTATCTTCATAACTATTATCATTATCTCAATTTTTTTATTTTATAAATATTATCGTTATTGATTTCCATCATCATCCTGTACAGTCGTACAAAAATGTTGGGAAATATTTTTTTAATAAAATTTTATATTGACATGAAACTATCTATGTAATACTTGAATATCCATCCCGTAAGGAGTTGAACAGCATAGCAACTTTCTTAAATTCGAAATAGACAACAGACTTTACATGGCGGACACATCTCATGAGAATATCCGAACAAAAATTAGAGACCAAAGAAAACCTTTGAATCGCGTCATTCATAAATTTGAGTACAAACAAAACTGATGAGGGAAATCTATTGAAATGGATGTAT
>JAPYYZ010015866.1:0-11360 GCA_030522705.1 Eretmocerus eremicus | reverse complement strand
TGTTGCGGAGCATACCGGCGCAGAAGTGTGTTTTGAATGAGCCCGTTTCGCGGGTTTCCGGGAGATCATTTATCGCTAGCATCGCAATGACTATAATCCGCTTCGGCTGGGCATTGGTCCTGTCGCGGGAGCCTCAGGGGCATATTTTAGAATGCATCTCTTTAGAATTCACCATTTCTCAATGCCAGGGAAAAGCAGAGGCACGTTCAGCTCCATCTTGCGTTAACTCACTCATCCTCCCAACGAGGAGGTTCATCACCCACCACACTAGTCATTGACATACCAATTTGCATTGTGTGCAATTTATTGACCCTGAGGCTCTAAAGTCAAATGTTTGATTCAAGATTATTAATGGAATTATGATTTTTAGTGATATTTTGGCTGATAGAAACCCTGTAGAACCGATGACATACACTGAGCTTCCGGCTTCCACGACTCGCGTAATTCTCTGCGAGGCTCATGAGGAACGCGCGGGGCCTCACCTTGATGCTCAGTTATATCGTCGGGAAGCTCGTAAACGTGCATCTTACGATACGTCATTGTGAAGCTCGTGATCTCCAATCTTTCGTCACAATTCATCTTTTCGAAAAGATAAGATACTGCTTTCGGTGAAAAATCACACATATCAACTACAAGACCAGCGAAAAATTGCGTTTTTGGTAGATTTTATCTCCGAAATTTAGCCGGTAACATGGCCTCAAACTTTGTCGTGTTTTTCGTGTTGCTTGCAATTGCATTATCGATTCTAATTTAAATTTCTCGCATCTCCCATCTTCGGCTCTAGTGATGAGCCACCTCAAGTGTGGTGCGATGCGCACAATGATTGAAAAATATGCGGAATGAAAAACTGCACCCCGGCATGTCGAAAGCGACGGCGCATCACAATGAACATTACGCAAGCATCGTAATTACGGGCCAACCCCCGCCCTCACTTTCACGTCAAACTCGCTTGCGCCTCGCAATTTACAATTGCTACAGAGGGCAGTTGCTTCGAATATCGGGAAGAGAAGCCGTAACGAAGGCCACGAGGCGCAGATCGAGCGAGATCGAGAGTCATCCCCGCATCGAGCGAACACGCGTACGCGGAGGAACAAAAGGAGCTATAGAGGAAGATGAACGATCGAGGTGGATGACGGACGAGACGCCGCAGATGCGCCCGTCCACATATGCATTACTCGATCCCAATGAGCGCAACATCAGGCTCCCGACGCGTGCCAGTACACGCGTATCTTATAATGCGCGCAAAAGTAGCGCGTATGGTCGAAATTATGGAAATCGAGAGGCCCCGAGCTGCCGCTACTTCGGTACCGTTGCCTCTTGCAATACACCGGCGCACTCGGGCGCAGCCGCCACCGCCCACCGTAATACGCGTGCCGGCTAATATTGCCCCTGCGCCGCCCGGGCATCGCGCACTCTGAATCGCACCCGCCGCCGATTGTGTCCGATTGCCGCTCGTGATACGCTCTTATTGCCCAAAGCTCCCCGAGAGTCTCCTGCAAACTTGGTCTCTTGCCCTCCTCCGGACGGTGAAATTTGAGGGAGAGGGAGACCCGCGAGTCGCGATAATGACGGCAAATTGTCCGCGTGACACGGTTACCCGATGCCATACGAGTAGCTTAGTGGGTATATGGAGCAAGTGGTGCCGAGCGAAATCAGCCAGAGCGACGAAGAATAGCCGGCCAATTGAGCCCTGCGATTTCGGCAATCACATCCCCAGCGGAGCGCAGTTTCATGCCGTGCTCCTGGCCGAGCCTGAAAATAACGCGCATTTTGCGGCCTGTAATTGCCCGTAAAGCGATCGAAGAGTCGTGTAATATCTTGTTTGCTCGCTAATGCGATCCTTCTTCGGTGCGAGCTCCCGACCGCGTGGTTATGCAAATTTTTCGCGCGCGTCACGATCCGTCTCCCGGTTCCAAGTGTGATTGCGCTCCTGGTGAAAGTTGTCGCTCGCGCATCCAATGCGCTGATTGTCTTCCCGCTCGGCTGCCTCCCATTAGACCAAATTACGTGAGATATTGCACTCACGCATGCTACATGTATGTAAACTATACGAATGTGCCTTTTTTTAATATCCCGCCACGCTTGCGGAAGAAAGTTTTAAAGTAAGTTCGCAGAAACAATTGTGAGGATGCAAATCATCGTCGCCGCTTCCGTGCTGATTGTGGCAATTGTGTCTGCATTGAAACGTTCTCATACCTTGAAAAAGACTAGGCGGTTATGATAGGGGGATCGGTCCTTGTCGGATATGATCACATCCACGACCATTCCCCCGGATTTCTGATCCCAAAATAGGAAGACAACCGCGTCGCAACCAGGTCAAAATACCGTTTCCGCTCGCGAGGGCAGCCTAACGACCCTTCAAGAAACGCTAATAATCGTTGTTCTTTCGATGGGAACGTTCGGAGACTTATCCTGAATATGTTCAAAATGACAACTTCAGAAATGACGCTGTTAAATATTAGCAGTATACTTTCCTTGAACGATTGGCAGTAGCAATTTTTGGGGCCTCCCCGACGATGAAAATTCCGTGGGGTGCCATAGCTTCATGTGAAATCCCATGGAATCCAGTCAGTATCTGTTCCTAAGTGATCCTTTAGTACTTCATGGGGTCACATGGCATCCTATTTTACCTCTTGAAGTCATGTGGAATCTGATAGGATCGTTGTTTATCTGCGTGTTTACATAGGCAATTCACATTGAAATTGTTTCCGACCCATCGACAGCCGCTTTCATAGGTGCATTTCATCGATAAGTGCTCTGATGTTTACGTAGATAATGAACGTAACTTCACGGGTACCGAGCCTGAGATTGGAGATTTTTCCAAGAAAGCGTCATGGTTTTGGGTTGAAGTCGCCACACAGCTAGCGTCAGAATCAATTACTTGCCATTTTTCTCCCCGTCGTGTCCCTTATTTTGGCTGACTCTGGGAGGCAGCAGTGCACAAACTCCTACGTCACCTCAAACGAGTGGTCTGCGACACTACTAAGACGTTCGAAGAATTATCAACCCTGTCCGCTCGAATAGAAGCATGCCTCGATTCACGCCCTCTTAGTCCACTTAGTTCTGAAGGCACTGACTTGGCAGCACTCACTCCTGCCCATTTGTTGATTGGGCGCTCGATATCAGCTATTTCTGAGCCCTTTGATAGATTAGAGCTGAGTACTTCCTCCCAATCTAGGTGGCGCCTCATTCAGTGAATGCTGAATAATATTAAGTTGAGGTGGACGAAGGCAGTCATGCACCATTATCAACAGAACAGTTGGCTCGACGTGCACGATCAACTGAAAATTGGAGAAATCATTCTCGTCAAAGATGAACTCACTCCACCCATCAAATGGCCATTGGCACGTATGGCAGCTCTTCGTCCAGCCGAGCAGTGGCAGCAAAAGTGTCATTGACGAACTTAATACAAAAAAATCACTTTTCTCGAAAACGGCTCAGAATTTTACGATGGAAAATGTTTAGATACACGGGTTTTGAGATAATATCCGAGATCCCGTTAAAATTTTAGAGGTGCTCTCAGACTAGAGATCTGAGATAAAATCTCAGACTAAAATCTTGTTCAGGGCTACCGTGTCTACACAGCTGAAACCCAGATGACTCCATCATCTAGCTACCGAGCGTTCGCTGGACGCTCATCATTTTTATATTTTCTTTGAAGCATCAACTACCCTGTCTGGGAGGTTTCAAAATTGAATCTTCTTCCAAGATTTTTCAAGAGCGATCTCGAGCTAGGAAGATTTTTTAGTTCCTCGCCAAGAAAAATGAGGAATCAAGAGAACCGTTGCATTCGCTTCAAAGTTTGACTTTTCGTAGCGCTTCACGCCTTCTCTCATGAATTATTCTGCTGCTAGTTGATAAAGAAGAGTCCTCGATAAACCATCACACGTGTCATATACATAAGGTTCACCTTTTCGGATCAATAACCTCAACTCCCACTCACTGCTCGGGATGAATAACAATTGACAGACGAACAGAGCAAACTCAAAAATCCGTCACACGGAACGTAGTATGAGCTCATTGACTACCCAAATCAGTACCAATAATAACCATCTTATCTAATTTTCAGTTGTTCACGTTTTTGTGTAACTATAGAAGCTTTGTTTCTCACCTGAGCAAATTATATGTGTTCTGTGGCTAGGGCGTAAGAATTTCGTTTTTCAATTTCCACTCTTCCGCTCGCAGTCATCTTCGTTGCTCGAGACTTTGATCGATATCAAAGCGAAGCCGAAGGTAAGAGTCGCGAAATCTCTCATTGTCACACAACTTTTTCCAATAATCCATTCAGATCATGCGTGATTAATATTTTGCAGTTGCGTGACCACTTTTATCACAAACATAAAAGGCATGGGATCTTAATAGTGGCGGCGCACAGTGGGGCGAGAACAGTAATTTTGGGCAAAAATCGTCGCCGCGAGAGTATTTGAGCTATCGGTATGATTCAAAATGGATTCTCTTCGTTTTCTTCAGTTCTACACGATGTATCTGCACGAATTTTGATTGGAGCGATGTTTTGTGGTCGAAATATAGTTAGAAGCCAGATTTGAGCAGAATCAGAGGTCCATCACACAGACTGGGTAGTACGGGCTCGTCTTGAGCCACTGGTGCCATCATGAAAATAATTGTTATGCCTCTGGGTGATCATATCTATCATTTGTGACCAGGTAAAGAGTCGGGTGTAGCCGCCGAGGATGTCGATCGATCAGCGGAGAAAAATTTATGAATCGAGCGGTATTAATCGAATCGAGTCATGAATCCGCCCTTGTGCTACCTTGAAATCAGTTGTCATACCTTCTGCCATCGAATATCTTCCATTTGCGATCGGATAAAGGTTTGTGGATGGCCAAGGTCGCCGAAATCGATTTTGAGGAAGAATCTTCGAGTCAGATTTGGGCGAGATTGACTGAAAATGACGAGTTCATCGACGCAGGTGGATTTTTTATATGAGAATGAGCTCGTGCCAACTCCAAAGTTTTTGGATCACATTTCAGGCATCATTGTCTATAACTGCGACCAGATAGAGGATCGAGAATTGCCGCTAGAAAATCTGGGAAGCTGATTTATAGGTGCATCGTGTAGAGCTGAAGAAAACAAAGAGAATCCATTTTGAATCATATCGATAGCTCAAATATTCGCGCGGCGACGAATTTTGCCAAAAATTACTGTTTTTGCCCCACTGTTTTCGCCGCGGTGGGAAGGGGGGGGGGGGGCGAGCCAAATTCCCGTAGACGGTTGACTCCAAGGTTCAGAGGAATTCTTTCATATTTCTACCATTTTATTCCCAAAATGCGTGCCGAGACATAAATCGAGCACTAAAAATTCCCGGTCAGAATTTTTATCTCAAGTGTATTGTTATAATTTAATGAAGTAGGGCATCATTTCAAATCTGAACGATGACTTTCGTCAACATGAGAGTTTGTGCCTCTCAGTCCCCGATGAAATCTTACAACGAGTGAGGAAAATTCCAGAAGAGAGAGATAGGATAGATAGATATAGATAGTAATGCGTAATGAGTGGTGTTCTTTTCAAAGTGGTGAATGAGTGATCCCGCCAACAAGAAAATTCACTCCAGTCATCGACTTCCAGCGCTAAACCCACTTGTGGTTTGAGCGTAAAATCTTTTTTAATTTTCAGCTTATTCAGCTCAGGACACTGCAAAACTTTTCAGCAAGGATACAGCCATTTACAGTGATTTTCTCTCTAAAAAATGAAGGACGTCCCTATATAGTGGTCCATGGCTCTTTGAGAGAACCCAAAAAATTGTTGATAAGAGAATGTGAAAAAGACTAGTGTGATGAAAGAAATTATGGCGAGCACGGCGTCTACAAACTGAGTTTGCGCGCATTTCGATTCTGAGCTAACTCATTTTTCTCTACTTTCGGTTCGCAACCACCATACCTTTTTGTGTAGAATATTTCAAGTCCCTACAGCTCGTTCTCAATAATCACTTTAAACCTAGATGGCAGTGTAGAGAATAGAATTCGTACCTTGTTGCGTCGACGTGATACTCGACGAGGTCCAGCAACGAGTTTTCGTGTTCAGAGCGAATTCGAGTGATTGACTGGTTCTCAAACTTCACTGCAATATTTCCTTTATCAACTCTGCAGTCTCATTTTTACGAGGCATTGCTCAATTTTGTGGTCTGGATATCACAAAACTGACATTTCCCCTAAATTCTGCTCTTGAAACCCCAAAGACGAGCGTAGGAACTTTTCCGCGAGTATTGTATCCACGGTTATGATGGACTTCAGAAAAAAAAACTACTTCAACCAGCATAAACAATTTTTCAGTGGGGTAGAGCAGAGTCGGACTGACGTGCTTATTTCATTCCGTGCTTATTTGATTCCATTGAAACTGCGCAATGGGGTGTCCGGGGTCGAGATTCATGGAAAATTAAGTAATACTCCCAGTCTAATATTTTTCCATAGATTGTTCTATCAAAAATTACGTGGCACAATAATGTTGAGAGGGGTAATCTATCTCCCGCTGGGCCCAGGCAGCTAGAATACCCAAAATACCCAAGACATGAACCCTGTTCAGGACGAGTAGACCTTAGGCGCGCAACGCGCGCGTTATCGATTTCTAGTACTGACTCAGAGCTCACACAAATACTCAAGAACATTCAAGAAGAATATTCTCAGAGAACATTCTGTGATAAATGGAGATTTTTCGGTATCTTGCATGTATTGTGGCTTGTTGTACGCGCAAGTTACTTTCCGAGAGATTACCGTATACACTTAAGCTTTACCTTCATTGGAGAAGAGAAGTTGCGTTCCAGCTCATATCCATACCACATGTACCGAAATCACTATTCCTGGAGATTCTATCACTGGGATCTTTCCAAACGAGAAAACCTTCGTAGTTTGAACTAGTCAAAAGTTCACTTGTATCTAGAATTCTACTTTCCTGTTATGTTCTTGGGAATATTCATCGATATTTGTGCATGCTTTACTCTATGCGTGATATCTTCGTTCAGATGTGCAATGTCATTCACCGGTACTAGGATTCATAGTACCGGGATTTTACATCAATAAAAATTCGATCAAGTAATCAGAACGAATTCGAACATGACTTCAAGCAAATAAATTTTCAGAAAACCGTGCATATACTACATACCCGCTTGATGAGAAGGATGGACACAATCGAGAAACTGTGTATAACATAGCTGCATGTGTAAGGAAGGAAATCCTCATTCAAGTGTCAAGTCGAAACAATCAGAATCATTGAATACATCTGAATTGGTGGATTTTCACAAGTGCCTTTTCGGTGGTTTCGGTGGTTCGGAACCCACCTAAAACTGTAGGTCCCGCAAAATAACCTCGAAAAGAGGTTGAGAATGCGTCGACTAAAAAAAAACATCCAAATTGCAAAGACATTTTCTATTGCGGACAGGGTTTCATCGGAGGATGTTTTGGCTTAAAGATTTTCCAAAACCCAAATTGGCTCATTGAAAATGTGGCCTGAGATACTATATTCGTTTGCTCATAAAGAATACTTGATTTCTTTCCAGTTGTTCCAGAGATGAGGTTATTGGTGCTACTTGTCCTTTGTGCCTCGTACAAATGTGTCTGTTCAGAAGATACAACGACAGGTGATCCTCCAGGTACGTAGCCATGGAGATGAAAGAACTCAAACATTAAAGATACCTTGGCAGAAGAATAGTCACGTTCAAATTTACTGAACGGGCGACTCGGTTTGTTACAAACTCTTGAAGCTGATCGCTGTCACCAATGACATAAAGCCCTCTGATTTTTCATGAAGGTTGATGAGTGAGGTCAAATCGACTGACCTGGTATGCTTCTGTCTTTGCACGGTGTTGTTTTTGACTGATCTAAGAAATCTCTTACATGGTGGAAGAGACTCCTTTATATCTGTTTCTACCATGGATCTATTCAATCCCCTATGAATACTGGCGTTATCCATGAGTACGAAAGTCCAGGCCACCGATGGGCATGAATGGCTGAAAGAAATGTACTGTACTCTACACTGTGCACAAGAGAGGAATGAATGGGTCTCACAATATCTCACTCGTATTCATAACTTTGGCGATAAACGTCCGAAGATGTCGATTTAATTTCCATCTAATTGGTCAGCCACCGGGCGAGGAGGAATCCACCTTTCAAAAATGTAATCATCGCATTGGCCGTACAATATGCCTTTCATTCACTGTTTTAGATCGGTGCACTTAGGTGGCCAGCGGATTCTGCTGTCCACACAAGAATTTCGAATTCATGTCCATATTACTCACCCTTTTCCAACGTATCATTCTCGATCATATTTTCTATCTTAGACAGGTTTCTCCGTCGTCTAACTCACGAGCCCAGGGGAAACCAGGGCGAAATTGTTATTCTTCTCTCTTTTTAACTTTCAAAGTGATGCAACTCCTCAAATTTTCTTCCATCGGACTTAACCACGAAATGAGGAGAGAGTGCTCTCCTATACTTGGTCTTTCAAAATGTGCCAGTAGGATGATGGGCGATATTGACATCGCCCACTTTCTGCACTGTGCACATGAGAGGAACGAGTAGATTCCACAATATTCTACTCATATTCGTTACTTTGGCAATAAAGGTCCGGAGATATCGAATCAATCTCCATCTTGACGTGCGCACAAGGCACACTTTTCATTTTATATCCATTGAATAAAGAAAACGTGTGGCACTTCTGCGTTGCAAACCGACCAAGTTTTCTAACTTAGCATTTGCTCCATACATAAAACGCCACTTTTGTGCGATTTCTTCCTTTGCATGTTGTAAGAGTTTTGTGCGCATCCTATATTGAGCTAACGACTTCATGATTGGAACGAATCCTTCTCATAAAAGAGTACAACTGCGCGAGCGAGAGCTTGTCTGGCTCATTTTACACCGAGACACTGAGACGAGACGCTCAACCGAGAACACGGACCATCCCGAAGATGATCGAGTGACCCCGAGTCCATGCACAGAGCAGACGTCTGACTATATGTTAACTCAGAATTCACTTCATCCGCCCATCCACGACGCGTTACTTCATATGGGGAACCGAATTTTTGGTTCAACAGTATTCGGATTTGATACTATAGACTACCTACCGACGATCTTCCATTGATCGAATCCTCAACCTTCTGCGTTGGTTAATCAGGGTGTGATCACAACTCAGCTTGTCATCTCTGTCATTCCAGTCGACACTTCAGATGACAATCCGGCGCTAATTCGTCTGCAAGTTGAGCAACAAGGCAATGACTGTGCAATTACCGTCGCCCATTTGGAAGAATCACGTGACGTCAGCCTCGGCGAAGGCAGTAGTCAAGGGAACGAGAGAGAAACATCAAAACATAAGAAATCTAACACTTGTACCAACTCTGGCAAGGACTGCTCAACTATAGATCACTCGGAGGAACATCCAAGGCTACATACCCGGGAGAATCCCCATCCATGCAAATTTTGCAGCAAGTCCTTCGACCGAGAGGATCTCTTGAGAACGCATATAAGAACGCATACGGGTGAGAGGCCCCACTCATGCCAACTGTGTAGTCGAGCCTTCTGCCTAGAAAGTGATTTGAAAAGGCATACGAAAATTCATACAGGTGAGAAGTCCTACTCGTGCCAACTTTGCAGCAAGCCCTTCAATCGAAAGGATAACTTAGGAAGGCATATGAGAACGCATACGGGTGGAAGGCCCCACTCATGCCAACTGTATAGTGAAGCCGTCTGTCGAGAAAGTGATTTCAAATTGTATACAAAAACACATACGGGTGAGAAACCCTACTTGTGCCAGCTTTGCAGTAAAACTTTTTCTCGAAAGAACGATGTGAAAAGGCATATAAAAACGCATACTGGTGAGAAACCTTACTCGTGTCGATTATGCAGCAGATTCTTCAGCCGGAGGGATAATTTAGAAAGGCACATGAAAACGCATACGAGGGAAAGACCCCACTCTTGCCACCAATGCAGTGAAGCCTTCTTCGAAAAGAGTGATTTGGAGAAGCATAGAAAAAAACATGCAAAGGTAGAGTCCCTCGTACCAATTCGGCACCGACGATTCCTCTCTCAGAAGTACCTTGAAAGCGCACATGAAATTACATACGAGCGAGAAGCCTCACTCGGACAAGGATCGGAATATGGAGCGATCGAGCATGAAGGATACAGCAGCAGGTAAAAGCGCATTCAGACGGCCGTACAGTTACAGTATTCAGATCCACATAACCACGTACGCACAGATCTACCTCAGCTCACAGATTCGAACATGAGTGTATAGATGAGCGGCTCCCAAGGCGACTTCCGTTTTCGATAAGATGCCGGAACCCCCAATGCTTGATGCTGGCGATATCTTGATCTTGCACGAAAAAAAAATGCTAATTTATCCAAATATGTTTCGTTGGATTCTGAGTTATTGGACCGACAATGTTACTTGTTTGAGTCAACAAAATCATCTTTGTTAGTACCCCAAACTGAAAGTTTCAACATGATATTTCGTGAGTTCAACAAAATTATTTGTTTCTGCGATGCCCTACTCCAACCTTTATGCGAAAAATTTTTTCAAAACGTCAATTCGGATTTATTTGGTATAAATGACCTGTGGCATCGGAAAGTCACGTCGAAAATACTATAATATGCTTCGAAAATTTTCTTGATGAATCGAATGTATTATAGACACATCCTTTGTCAAGTGGAACTATAGATATTGATGGATTGAAATTTGACTGCTTTAGATGCATTTTCGAAGAAGACGTCTACGGATCCGAAGAAAAATTGAGCGAACAGTAAGCTCGATTCGAGAGTCGAAGTTGTTCCCAAAATTTCGGAGAATAAGTGAATCGAATGGAGCTGCTAAATTTTCATGAGGCGAGGGCTTATTATGCTTTGGATCCTACATTCTTCACCAGAGCTCTCGTCGCGTCTCCTATCGCAACTCGAACTCGAATTTTTTTATTAGTGATCAATAGCCTCTAGTACGATCAAGGCAACACTTGCCTTGTAGACCAAATGCACCGAACGCAAATTTTGAAATGTAGGTAATCTTATAAAGTATCTATATCTCAAAATTTGCATTCGACACTTCTTTGGGGAAAAAGTTGTCAAAAAGTTTGTATGACAAGTGCTCTCAGGCCTGATTCATTTATAAAGTTGAGTTCCTAAGGATCTAGGGGTACGTGTCTCTGGATCGAAAAGTCAGGAAGATTTCATTCAGCAACACAAAAATTGCCAAGTCGATATGATTCGACATGACTTTGGACCGATTATACATTTGATATCCAGTAGCGTTGAACTGTTGCAGACGCATCGTGTGAGAGGATGGAGAGTGAATTGGAGGTTCAAGTAGAAGAGCATCCCAATGAAGAGCGGATGAGTTTAGAGAGAGCAGATGTGATCCACAAATTA
>JAPYYZ010015803.1:0-10068 GCA_030522705.1 Eretmocerus eremicus | reverse complement strand
CCGCGCAGTAGTCCAGGTGGGGTTGGACTAAGGTCTCGACGAGTCGGATTCGGAGAGTCTCGGTAGTACAGGCCCTTATGAACCGCAAGCTATAGAGGGTCTCGTTGACTTTCTTTGTAACTTGATTTATTTGCGGTTTCCACGTCAATTCTCTGTCCAATGTCACACTGAGTCTCACGACCGTGTCACTGAATGGGACGAATAACTCATCCTGTATCTCAACTCCTGGCAAGTCCATCCTCTGCAGGTCTCCCACGTTCCTTTCAGAACTGGAAAAGATTGCTTTGGTCTTGCCAGCGTTGAGACGCAGGCCAAAGCCCTCGGCCCACCCAGCAATTAGTCGCCTTATTTCTCATAGCCGAGCAATGCCCTCATTGATGTTCTTCTTCTCTACTTGTAAATAGATTTGGAGGTCATCTGCGTGGGGAAGATGATTTACCGTCTTTCCGTCCAGTAGTTCAAGCAAGTCATCAACTCACAAGCTCAAGAGTAGAGACCCGAGAACGGATACCTGTGGAACACCCAGATTGGTTGTGAGCCAATCGGAATCATCATGTCTTGATGTGACCATTTGGGTGCGACCTTGTAAGGATGATTTCATCCACAGGAGTGCCGATCTCGAGAAGCCAAGGTCTCGAAGCTTACTCAACATCTTTGGAGGTGAAATTGTGTCACATGCCTTGCTAAAGTCGAACAGTAGTAATGGGGTGATCTTCTCCCTATCAATACCTACTCTGGAGTCATCGGTCATTCTTAATAGAGCTGTCTGGGTACTGTGAAGCTGTTTGAAACCAGTCTGGGAGCGATCTTGTAAATTTGTATTTTTGAAATGCTCCGTGATTTGGTCATGGGCAATTTTTTTCAGAACCTTGGAGAGAAAGCACAGCAGCGCAATAGGACAAAAGTCCGAAACCGCTGATGGAGCTGCAGTCTTTTTCAGTGCAATCAGCTGTGCCTGCTTTCAAGCCTCAGGAAACATGCTTCGAGCGAAAGAGGAGTTGAAAATATGTACAATAAGATCACCCATGGCCGGAAGAGCCTTTGCAATCACACTTTGAGGGACCCCGCCCGCCCCACGGGCCCTTGAGGAAAAGTGCTTGAGAGCAAGGACAACTTCATTGAAATTTGTGGGCTTGAACGTGAAGCCCTCCTCTGGAGCCAAATTGATTCCGTTCATCGCTGCTTCAATATTTTCGTGAGTTGAGACGGATACCCCCGCAGAGTAAGCGTTCAACTCATTCGGTGTGAAACCGTGAAGGTCCTCCTCTTTGCTCTTGGACAAGAGGCCGAGGTTGCGCATCTCCTCCCATATGTTCTTTTCTTGGTCTTGAGCGTCTGAGAGGTGATTTTGAAGGAAAGAATGACGCTCCTGCTCTTCGCGCACGTCGACCTCTTCACTGAGTCAAAAGTACTCATTCTGAAGCTCAAATCACTTGCATCGATTGCGTTGGTTTCTCTCCCAGTGCCTACGTGCCGCGTTACGCTTATTTATGAGAGCTTTTAACTCAGGACCTATTCAAGGAGCATTGCCTCCACGGGGTCGAACCGTTTCTCCAGGCGCTAATTCATCTAAAACATTCTCTTCCTCCTCATTCAACAGCTTAATAGCATTTTCCAAGCTGGTTTCAGCATTCTCTAAGGCGGTCCAGTCGCAGCCCATGAGACGATCATTTAGCTACTCCGGAGTGATGTTACGAAAGTCCCTGTGAATGAAGGAATCTTTTGGCGGAGCTGAAGTGGATACTTCGATTGTAACATCAATGACCACTTGCCTGCCGAGACCGGGCAATGACCTTTTCTTGAAGTCAGTAATGGTGTCATTCTCATCTATGTACATATGGTCAATCACGTGTGTGCTGCACAATCTGCAGAGACAGTTCTTCCGTCAATGCAGCAAGCGTTTTTGTGTCAGGATGATCCGCATCCAACAAGTCTGCATTCAGGTCTCCCATCACAATTTCATGGCTAAAGTCATCACACAGTCGGCGTAACAAGCCAAATAGGCCATCATCCTTCTGCATGCCAACTTGAAGAGGTCTATGAATCACCACTGCTGATATTGGTGGAGAGCTCCCCTGCTGAATGCTACAGAAGAGGTATTCAGGTGTATCAGGTTTCCCTGGGCCGAAAGTATTAGATGAGGTCATCTTCGTCACCTTGGAATCATTGCGCACGTACAAGGCAATTCCTCCACCTTCCCTGTTACGGTCTTGCCGCAACAGTAAGGAACCCGGGATCTGAACAAGACTCTCGTTATCGGAATCATCGAGCCACAATCCAGCTACCCCAAAGAGGTGGTAGGAGGGGTCTTGAGCGTCGAGCCCGCGAAGTAGCTCAATTTCATCTCGGAGTGAGTTAATATTAAGAAATCCCGCTTTCAAGGAACTGCCACTCACTCGCTGCTTTCCGGCTGCTGTGCCCAGTCAGGGAGTTTCTGCCGATGCTCCTATCAAGTATTCATCTTGCTGCAGAATGGTGGAGTTGTTCCGGGTGTTGTTCGAGGTTCCAGCAGAATGATTTGGAACTGCTTAAATTGATGTTTGAATTACATGAAGCTCAGTGAGGGACTCGAATGAATGCGCTCGATCACCATTACTTCGCCTCACCCAGAAACGTCCGCCACTGTGCCAGACATATTCGAAGCCGCAACCCCGCGCAATTGGCCTCAATCGCATGATTTCCTCAGATTTCTCACAGGGCAGCATTTCGTTGATGAAAATTCTCCGATCTGGCACGGGAGCTTTCGTGACTCGGTCCAGTAAAGAAGGTTCTACATTATGGGCTGTGAAGTAATTATGCCTGACCAAACGTTTCGCCCGCATCACCTCCCTGGCTAGGCAACTGCGCGAGAGTCAAACAACGCATGATGGTAACGCGCGTGAGCTGGAATTTTGAGGAGACTTCCACCCCGATTCCCGGGCGCGAGCCGGAAACGTCCTCCCAGTCGCGCGCGCAGGAGGCAGGACACGGACGTGAGCAATGTCCTCCCTCTCCAGCGAGGCAAGGATGGTCTTGAGTACTGCATATGTGATATCACGTGCCTCCTCCGTTGAGGCTGTAGACTCTCTCTTCAATGCACCATTCATAATCGAATCACAGCACTCAGAACCGTCATCACTCAGGCCAGTGCCCGGCCCCCCAGCACGCAAGTGGTCGGGGGAATCCGGCTTGGATGTAAAATGGGGGATTTCCGATTGTTGCGGATGCCGAGCATCATATTGAATATAATTCATAGACTGGGGATTGCGCAGAGTACTCTGAGCATCCAATAAAAGTTTTATGAGATCAGATATCTGATCCTTTGATTTTGAATCTAGATCGAGAAGCAGCCGACGATTTTGACAAAGCTCCTCCAGCTGGGAGCTCTGCCCCTCTAAGAGCTTCTCGAGAGACGTCACGCACGCAGACAGTTCAGGACGTGCGCGATTATTCAGCTCACTCACTGCTGGCGTGGGAGCTGGAGAAGTATTCACAGCGTCGCGTTGGCTTACCAGAGATTTAATTTCGCCGAGCTGATTCTCGATCATATCAAATCGTTAAAGGGAAGAATCAAGAGCGCTCTGCGCGATCAAAACTCACTCATCTTTGAAGCTGTCTGGAGCATGCGATGTCGTTGAAGGCGTAGCTGCGACTGTTTTCTGCTCCATTTGAATTCGCCCGGGCTCCCAGGTGGAAAACCCGGCGTTGGTAGCACTGCATGGCTCCTCTGCTGCAGCAGTTGGCGGCGTGCCTCGTGACTCCCGCTCAGTCGTTTGCTGCTGACTCCCGATGGAGAGGGAGCCATCGCAGGTGGGGGACGTTGCGCCGCGACCGGTGGTGGTGGCTTTCGTGGCGGGGGGGCCCGCCATGCTACGTGAGCTGTGTTGCGAGTTTGTGTTGAGCTGACCGCTCACACGACATTGCAGGCTCGCATGTTCCTTCTGTCTGTTCCTCGCCGGCTTACGAGGAGCGGAATCCGTCTGCTTTGCGGCGCCAGATGACGATCGTTTGGTCGATTTCTCACTAACCTCAAGGCACCGCATACACGTCACCTCAGCTCCTGATGTCTTAGACCACTTGACGTGGACTAGACATTTACAGGCGGTGCTCTCCTTGCTGCCTGTGCGTAGAGTTCTTTTGCAGATGAAGCAGTTGTAGTCGCTCATAGAGAGAGAGAGAGAGAGAGAGAGAGAGAGAGAGAGAGAGAGAGAGAGAGAGAGAGAGAGAGAGAGAGAGAGAGAGGGGAGAGAGAGAGAGAGAGAGAGAGAGAGAGAGAGAGAGAGAGAGAGAGAGAGAGAGAGAGAGGGAAAGAGAGGGAGAGATTGATTCAGAATTCATCAGCCCGGGGACACTGAGTCCCAAAGGGCAAAGCGAGAAATACAAAGTACATCAATAAATAGCCAGACATGAGAGATTGATTGATCAATTTACTCTCGGGGACTGATGTGTCCCGAAGGGCATGTAGAAGATACAATGCATAAGAAGAAGTGGAGGTAGCTGCTCTGCGATGATCATTGAAGAGACAAAGTTGATGATATTGTGAGGATACATTTGCCAGCACTTATAATAATTGTCGGTTACATACAATTCGCGATACGAAAATAAGATCGCATCGGTGCTGGTGCGCGTGAACATACCCATCTTATTCTGCTCTTAGGGACAGATGATGCCTACAAGCGCAGAGGGGATGGGATCAAGTCTCCCTCGGTTAGCACGGGCAAACCACTCCTTCTTATCACAATCTGAGAGATACTTGAGAAAGGCACTTTTGATGGCTGTGAGAGAGCTATTGTCAAAATCTAGGGGAGAGAATCGGTTCAGAAGACGGGAGGTGACTATTCGGGAAGACTGATTCTGTGCTTCGGTGCGAGGGGCACGGTAAGAAAGAATATTCTTATCTCTTCGATTGGACTGCCTCAGACCGGGGATGTCACGCGTCAGAATGAACTCTGAGCGGAGATACCTTGGCAGGTTGGTTTTGACAACCGGAAATGCAAGCGAGCCCATGAGATAGTCCCTTCTTCTTCCGACATCAAGCCAGCCCAGTGCAATACGAAAGGGTGTTACATTTGCCCTGAGGGGTATGTTGCCGTAATCAAAACGAACACACGCGTTGAGGAGTCTGTGCATCTTCAAAGTTTGCGTTTCGTCAAGGCCGGTGAGGAGTGTTGAGGCATAGTCGAAATGGGGAAGCACGAGGCTCTGGACTAGTTGATGTCGGAAAGAACGAGGGAGAGCGCGATTCAGCGCGCGAAGATGGTCAAGAGCGCCATGGACTCGCTTCGAAATATGATTTATTTGACGGCCCCAATCTAGAGATGGTGTTAAATAGGTACCCAGAATTTTGATTTCCGATGCGTAGGTAAGGGCTGTGCCCATAATATTGATACGTGGAGTCTGATTCAGATTCAGCACGGAAAGATAGATTGCGCTACCCAGTATCATCACTACGGTTTTTGATGCATTCAAACGCAGGCCATTATCGATCGACCACTGGGCCACTGCGTTGGCATCTTTATTAATCAATGTTAACCGAGAATGTGAGTCGGATGGAAGCGTATGTATGTAAATTTGACTGTCATCGGCAAAAATGGCATGGAGAGTGTGTTTGAGTACTTTATGCAGATCATTGATGAATATCAGAAATAGTAGCGGGCCGAGTGCGCTACCTTGAGATACGCCAGCGTTGATTGGTAACCACTCTCCATGCATGCCATCATCAAGCCGCACAGCTTGTGTGCGTCCACGTAGATAGCTCGCAAACCAACGTATGACACGCTCTGAGCAGCCAATTTCTCGGATCTTCGACAAGAGTTTAGCATGCAGGATGGTATCGAAAGCCTTTGAAAAGTCGAATGAGATGAGAACTGTTAGCATGCGCTGGTCTATGGCATTGCATGCATCGTCAAGAATGCCTGGGAGCGCCGTTTGGGTGGAGTGATTAGCACGATAGCCAGATTGATAGGGATCTAACAGCTCGTGTAATGATAAATTAGCCATGAGTTGACCGTATACCACACGCTCAAGCAGCTTCGAAGGTTCCGGCAACTGTACAATAGGTCGAGTGTCTGTTTGGCCCTTGGGAGAAGTGACTTTGGACAATGGAATTATTGACGCTCTCTTCCATGCCGTCGGAAAATGACCAGCTGTGAGTGAATCGTTGAAGATATTCGTTAGATGTGGGTGGAGGGAAGGGAATGCCAGATTCATCATCGTTTAAGAAAGACCATCGAGACCCACTCCTCTTGACTTTGAAAGTTCGTGAGTGCGTGAGACATCTCCCATTGAGACTGGCTTGAAATCAAAAGTTGGCGTACTCCTAGGTATTGGGACGGAACAAGCTCTCTCAATGTCATTATCTGATAGCGGCAGATGATTTCCTGTGACTAATGCATAATGTTCATTCGAAAGCTTGCCACTGAAAGGAGTCAGAGGAGATGGTCTCTGTTTGGATGCGACGCCAGATTTGCGTAGCTTACGCCACCGCATTTTGACATCAGGAGCTGAGGTCAATTTACCTGAGATGTACGAATTTTTTGCTGTATCCAAAGCTATTTTGGCTTCCCTGCCGGCTTGTCTGTACTCTTCATGACTCGCGAGTGAATAGTTCCGGGACACTCACTGATAGAGAGCATCCCTGCAACGCAGCAAGCGCCTGATATCAGCGGTCACCCAGGGTTTTCTGTTAGAGGTTACTTTGAGGTACTTGATGGGTGACAGCTGACTGAAGGCATCGAGCGATAGCTTGAAGAGCGAGTCAATATCATCGTCGATTGATCCTGCGGCTAAGGTGTGGTATACCGGAAGACTGAAATCTGGTAAAACATGTGTCGCGGAAGAGGTCTGAGTATTGAATACGGATGGGTCGTAGCGCAAAGGGGGTTTTACAGTTATGCTCATGAATTGGAGAAGGGGTTCGATACAAAGGTCTGCCGCGCGTGATGAGGGTAACGTTGAGTTTTCCGAAATAGGAGGATTTATCAGCTGGTGCAAATGATTCTGATTGATCTTATCAAGATTACGGAATGCTACAGTTTTTGGACAGGGTGGCATTGGCTTTATCTGTTAATCAATTCCGATGGAATCATGGCCTGCGGCAAATGGAGATTCTGACTGACGGTGAGCTTTCAATAGAGAGCCATCACGGAACAGGAACAGATCAATACATGTGTTATGTTCGGAGTTGTCATGATAAACAACATGGTGGGTTGGTCTGTTGCTGGCTAATGAAAGTGATTGTGATTCGTATAGGCCAGTGAAAGATCTAGACGCTGCTGTGTCACTGGCCTTGTTTATGTTGAAATTACCCGTGATGATAATGTGTTGGTATCTTGGGAAGAACTGGGAAAGTTTGTCGAAAAAATCGTGAAGATACGTTGCTGAAGGTCTGCGATAGACAACGGCAAAGAGAACTGGTGTAGGTCCTATCTTTATCTTTGCATTCATGTATTCGGGTGTGTTGGTATACTGGGGCTCACGGGTACAGGAAATGTCAACTATAAATTCAGAACGAGCGTAAAAACCAACACCCCTACGTTCCTTGCCGAGTCTATCGTGATGGACAAACTTATAGCCTGGAATGTTGAAAACACAAGTATCATCACCGGTAGATGAAAATGTTTCTGTAACTGCAACAATATCATACTCATTAGACATGATTTGCACTTCTAGCAGAGAAAAGTTGGTGAGCAATCTATTTATGTTGATATGGCCGAGAGTTATGAATGGGGGCAAAAAGGAGCACGGCAGACTAGCACTACGTTAATTATCGATTGTATCAACCTGATTTTCAGCATGACTTTGAGGTGGACGTGGAGCAGGGGGTAAGGTGAACAGGTCGTTTACAACTACTATGGGAATAGGAGACGAGTAACGGTCGGAACGCATATGCACTATCAAATTTCTCACGATAGGTCTCATATAACCGAGCTCTTTAGCTTCAGTAAGAGCAGCACGCCATATGGTACGGACCGGTGTAGGGAGGATAAGTGACAAGTAAATCTCTCCTGGGCCTCCAACATTGGAGATAGATTGCGCAGTCTTATCACGGAGCAATGCAGATCTGGCTAGTACAAAATCGTGGACTGTGGGTGAGGTAAACTTGACTACTGGAGATATTGACTCAACAATAGGTCGAGCTTGCTGGTTTGGAGGAGCAGGAGCTTCCATATTTGCGGCTGGAGCGGCACGATTGGGTGCGGGTGGATCCCATGGGCGGATATCCAGGATTTGCGGGGCCACGCACTCTGCGCAATCTATAGCCGTGAGAATCGAAACAATTTTATCCTGATCTGGCATATTGACATTGATCGGTATACCCGAGAAGCGTACCTCACAATGACTGAGGGGGATGAGCGAACCTCAGACCGTAGGTCGGAAATCGCGCGTGAGTTATTCTGAGTAGTTTTAGTCGAACCGGAAAGAGATGTGTTGATGTCTTGCAATTGCTGCATCATCGCGCTCTGTGAGGTACCGATGAATTCTGCGAGGAGTTTGAAGGGCTCGGGTATATCTGGATCATTCACAAAGGGTGGGATCTGTCGCTCCATGGTTTCGGCACTGTGTGAAACGGATGCTATGTTTGATGGATGAGGAACACAGGCAGTTTTGACTCGCGGGTGCGTGAGAGATGGTGGCGATGACGCTGATCGCTTGCGAGATACCGGAATATCTTCTGCTCGAGCACCACTAGAAGTTTGACAGGTGTTCAAATACGCAACGTTGTGTGGTGTGCGTGGGACTGCTGACAGTATTTCCAAGGGGGCAGCGAGGGCAGAGCAGACCGATAAACGCGACAGACAGGCGTGGCTAGCCGCTGATGCACAGATATTGCACTTATAAGGTACAAGAGCTGGGGACGATGAGCACGTGAGATGGGTAAGACGCGCACAAAACATGCACTGCAACGATGACTCACCGCGCTCCACTATCTTGGAACACTGTAAGCATAAGTTTTTCGATTTACCACTGATTGTATAGAGAGAAAGAGGGAGAGAGGGAGGGAAAGAGAGAGAGAAAGAAAGAGAAAGAGGGAGAGATTGTATCAGAATTCATCAGCCCGGGGACACTGAGTCCCGAAGGGCAGAGCGAAAAATACAAAGTGCATCAATAAATAACCAGACAAGAGAGATTGATCGATTCATTCATTCACGGGGGCTGATGTGTCCCGAAGGGCATGTGAAAGATACAATGAGTGATAAAATAATGGAATAAAATGGAATAGGATACCAACTATATACGTATGAATATCATACAAACACATAGTTAGAAAACACCATTTCTGGAAGTACGAATATTCAAGTTATAGCAAGTTGGGCATGGATTCGCAACAATACTCAAATCTCACATAAAATTATGAATAGAATAGGATACTGCGATGAACTTCCGCACAAGTTACGCAAGTAGAAGGAATGAGCAACAATAATGGATCCAGTAATGAATCCAGTGAGTGCACGAGTGCAGATTCCTCATTCCCTGATCAAACTCGGTGATAAGACATGAAATCGTTGGTACTCGAGAGTCAGTTTGACTCTCGATCAGATAGATATCTTAACAATGGAGATTTAAGAAAAGCAATTGGACCACACAGAGTTGATGTAAGCTCACAAGAGAGTCTTTTCCAGGATAAACTGGCAGTCACATCTAAGGAGTTTTTATATATGTTGGTGCTCCGCGTACGCGCACTGAGACCCACTGTCCACCACGAGTGGATTATTTGTTGGGCGCCATTGTAACGGGGGGCTAGCCCGTTATAATTTATTGGCTCAGCGCTCGGCCGGCGAAGTGCAATGCATGGCCGAGTCGAGGAGAGCTTGAGAGTTTGGCGGGCAGCAGGCTCTGGAACACGGCTATCAGCAACTTGGCTCCTCGGCCGGTGACCTCCTGGCGGTCAAACGCGTGGATTCCGCGTGAGCGCATGAGAGACGGCACGAGGTGACATTCATTAAAGATAACGCGTCCAGTTACAATTAGCAATGAGGGGTTTATTCAAGACGGTGGAAATTACATGGAACGCATCCGGGCGTTCACGCATCTAGGTGCCGCGATTCCGCGAGAGAGAGCCGCACACAACATTAGAGAGAGAGAGTG
>JAPYYZ010015796.1:0-10618 GCA_030522705.1 Eretmocerus eremicus | reverse complement strand
TTACGAACACGCAAATGTTAATCGTCGCGTAATGGTAAATAGCTATAATTGTCTAATAAAGACGATTTGACGCAATCGAGAGGCTGAGCCATCGCAGTACAAAACTTACTCGCCGTTTCCGAGTGTTATAATGAGGTATGATCAACTGATAATTAATAGGATGTACCGCAAGAAGAACTTACCATTCACGCATGCTTTAGCAATAGATATTGATACTCTTGAATAAAATATGCTCTCACGATTTGTTAAGTGGGTATCTACACTTTATTGGAGACTTTTTCTTTCAAGTCATCGTGTCAATCAAAACGAAACACGATGTGAACAGTAATTACAATTCATGTATTATAAATGCATGGTCCTGAAATGATTCAAGGTGGTTGTACTCAATTTTTTGATAGTTGCCTATATGTGCATCTAATTCTGACTTATTCCAATATATATCAACGCGTCTTAGCCCACTTGTTACGTTCATTCCCATGCTCATTTCAAGTCTTTAAAAATGAAGTACGATGACTTTGATTTCATCCTTTACGACTTTTCAGGGAGGGGGGGAGTATCCAATTTTGTCATACATACCATATGGATCTCTTCTTTATCTAACTCATCTAATATCAGTCGATGAAACTTGTTGCTTGCAATAAACTGTAAAATGCGCCCATAAAAATCTCGTTTCGGCTGATAGGAGCAAACTTGTCGCAATTTTACGAAACTAGAACGGTCAAAATAGTACAATATTACCCTGGGCGCATCCGCCCACTTCGAGCGCTAGGACAGTTTATTTCCCTCGCTTTGCTCGGGAAACTTCGCTCGGGCTACCAGGCCCTCGGTCCAAAGGTGCCCTTGCGAGCTAGATGTGCGTATACTATTTTTCCGTCCCAGGGCGCGGACACTCCAAATCTTCCGATCCAAAGTGGGCGGAAAGTTGGTGTTTCCGCGCTCCTGGGCGGAAAATGCATTTTGGGCAACAAAGACTTGGAAACTTCACCTTGCGGCGGAAAATGCATTTTGGGCAACAAAGACTTGGAAACTTCACCTTGCTCAGACTACTCGCTGTTCTTGTCTCACTCACCGTGAGACAAGAACGACGAGACAAGAACCAAACTCGCAGTTGCGCTGAGCATTTACAATTATGTACTATCTCTGCGTAGAATGCGGAAAAAATCAAACTCTCACCCACTGTGGGTCGGAAAGTTCGTTTTCACGCCTAAATGGCTAAAAGATAGTATACGCACACGTGGCTCGCAAGGGTACCTTTGGACCGAGGGCCACAGTGATACCCTCGCACCAAAGTCGTGCATAAGCGGAGCGCTATTTGGATTTCACAAATCCAGAAATAGTCTTGGATTTGTACATATAGATTCATTTTCTATAATTTTATATCATCATCATCATGATGTGAGTGCGCGGAATGACCGAAGTCTACCAATATCCGAGATTTCAGGTATCACAAGCGATCTCGCAGCGTGAATGGGTTTCCACCAATATGACTCTTTGTTCTGAAAGGTGAAACTGTTATAGCGACTTGACCTGCTCAGTACAAGGACCCTCTTGGACGTACAAGATACATTTTTGAGTGAAAATGAGATTAAGAAATGAAAGTTGGAATTTTGGAAAATTTTCCTTCGTAACATTTTTTCCCCTCACGACTCAGTATTTTGCCTCTATTCGTGGTCCAATTTGTTTCTTGTTTTGAGATTTTCCAGAGAATTTTTCAGATTTTCCTGTGTCATGAAAGAATTATACTCACAGATTTTCGGACATCGATTTCAGTCAATGTAATGGACATCGTTGTGAACAGATTCGATGTTTTTTAAATCCCATCAAGAAAATGTCTACCGTGAAGAAGAAAAGTTAGAGGATTTGTGAAAAGAGCTCCTTCACGGACGACGCATCCATATCTCTCTAAATGATTTAATGACCTCTCAGAGGTAGATTCTAGCGATCCACAAATCATAAAATCCGGCTAATATCTCACGGAAAACAAGTTTTCTTCTCCTGGAAAACGCCAAAGTCGATTCGAAATTGAAAAAACACGGACGACATTAGTGAGCCTGAGCGGGCCGAGACTGCGTTGCTAAAAGCCTCTTTGCGTCAAATGAACGTCATAAAAACACGCATAATGCTAAATGTAAATCAGATTATGCGTGACGGCTCTGCATAAAGTTTTCGTGCAATTATAATTTTTGACAGCATCGGAGTGCTTCATTTTTCACTATTCCACGTCTCAGAGTCGATGAGTTACAGGCCCACTCTACCCGCGTCAGTGACACGGCGCAGAAAGTTCCTAACTTATGTTTATGTAGCTTCTTGGGGCTGCTTATCCCATCACGAGTTTGTCTCCCCGGAGACGAGAGAGCATCTTCACCATTACTTATTTACCGCTCCGAGTCCTCGAGTCCTCGTTCGGCCGTGGTCGTCTGCTCGTGCCGAGAAACCGGTTCCCGTACGACCAAGCATCGAGCGGGCAAACGCATACAAGCGGCCCCGCACAAGCCTGGCTTTTGGTAATTTCATCGGGAATCCGGGATACACGTCCTCTCCTCTTCGTGGCCTCTTTCTTCAAGGAGATCCCCTTCGTCCCTCAGATCTTCCCTCTCCTCTTGTCCGACTTTGGCGCATCTCTCGCGGACCTTGTGGAACGAGGAACGAGACGGAAAGAAAGGGGACCGGTTTGAAAAGCCACGCGGGCAGGCGCGTATTTTTCGCGCGCAGAATTTAAAAATAGCCTCCATAGGAAGCGCGCTTCGAGAGTCCCGATAAATCATTCATTTTTGAGCCTCGCTCGAAGCGTGAAAAATACGCGCGTGAGGCGCGAAGGCGATGAAGTGTGTCGTTGCGCGGGCATATCTGCCAAAACGTGCTTGACCTTCCAGAGATTTACACTCTCGTGATTTGAATGTTTTTGCGCGAGGAGAACCGGACTGGCCGCCACACGCGTACCCGTAACAATAATTATTGTCCGAGCGTTTTAAACGAGCCGCGCGTAACTCTGCAAAGCTTTGTGCCGGAGCTGATGAATTTTTGCGGAGGTCAGAGTTGTAAACTCGCCGCTCGTACAGCCCACCATTTGGTATTGTGTCAGAGGAGAAGCCATTACCGTTTGACTTGCCGAGCGTATTGCAATCTGTAAAGGCTTTCGGTCCCATTTGGAGGGAGCGAATGGAATCGAGGCGAGAGACGATGCGTGGTGTACATGGAGGAATTAGTACAATCATCGTTCGATGCCGTGAAGATAGGGCGACGTGATCGATCAATGTCTAATGGTGCGCCATTTACGGATCGATGCTATCGATGCCTCTTATGAGTACCTCAATCGCTTGACAGGACAGCTCGGGAGGTCTATTTTACTAGCAACCAGCCAACTCATCGGTACCTCGCGCCGTAATGCGCGGCTGGTCAGGACTGTTCGGATACTGCTTTTCTTCGTGCACATCAAAGCTCATACTTTTAGTGCGGTGCTTGAGCAATGGGGACTAGCGGGGAGTTCCTGTGAAATTACCCTTTGCTATTATTTAGATTTATGTTTGAGTTCTCAATATTAATTATGCCGCCTAAAAATCTTTGGATTCCAACCGTGCGCTAAGGACCTCGCTAAGGGCGGAATACATCAAAAACTTCATGGTTGATAGAAAAAGTCAGATTGTGGAGAGAAAATGGTCTTTTATGAGCGCGCAAATTCATCAATTGGGCTCAAACTTCTTGAAGCTGACTTTCCAGAGCGCTTCGATAGACAAAATGGCATTCGTGTCGGTAGCTTCTATAAAAACAATTTAAAAATTAAAAAAGAGCTTAATTCATAATCCATACCAATTCATTTCGTGGCCACTGCATCGGATATTCAATCTTTGAGCTCTGAGAAAAATTTCCGAAATCACAGGACCTCGCGTAGGGCTATACTTACAGAAGAGAAAGTCTGGTTCGTGAGGCATCACAAGGTGAGATCAACTTGTACTGATTCTTTTCGAGAACTTCTTCCATTTTCCATCATCACTGCGTCAAGAATTTTCGAACAGGTACAAATGAAGTGACGTTCAATATTCAAGAATTATCTCTTCAAAAAATATTCTCATGGCCTTACAAATGTGAAAACAAAACAGAAGTAGATAAATGCAAAGACATGGAACGAGTATACTGTCATTCTTCCTTCCCATGATCACGGCTACGCACCTCGTGATTTTAGAGACTTCAACCAAGTATTAGTGCCAGCAGGATCCCGTTTATTTTCCAGAGTTTCTTCTGTAGCTCTTCTTGTTGGTCTCTCATTTTTGTCGACATGTTCCTCCAAGCAGCAATTCAGAGGCCTCTTGTTCATTTTTTGTTCTTCAATCTACTTTCCCGAAACCAGAAGAAGAAATCCAATTCTTTGCATGAATATACTTGTTGTTTGAGGATTCTTATTTGACCATCAGCATATTTTGTATATCTTCGCTATTTTCGTAAAAAGCGAGGTAAAAAATTCATAGTTTGAAATGGGAGTTGATAATTAGTGAAAGAGCATCATTCTATACAGTGAGAACTTATTGAAAATTTGTAAGTTCTTGAGAAATTCATAATGGAAGCCAAAACACTAAAAACAATATGGTTAGTGGAGGCAAAAATGAGGTGACACTATCATTGACATCATTCATCACAAAGTAGAGGATTTTGATCCATTTCACGATATATTAAGCAGCAATGCGATCAATTCTTGAAAATTCACCATATATCCTAATTGCAGAAAACATTGAATATTGATGAGAGATCTTAGTTCTATCCCTGGAGAGCTTCTTCAAGAGAATCCCCCAAAGTTGAGCGGCTTTGCTCATTTCCTGCTTTACAGATCAATTTTACGAAGTTGTTAGCTGAAGAACTGTTTGATTGGTCAACAACCACTATAACTCAAAATGAGTGAGAATAGATCAAACAAATTCATGAGGAGTGTTCAGCAAATAAAATAGAGTGCAGAATAGGTCTTTCAAACCTCCAAGCTATTATTGAGTCAGAACCATCTATTTTCTTCAGATTCTATTGAAAAATGAGATTCAAGTACAGATCTCACAGTGGGATCTCAAACAAATCTGGAACTTGGAAATAAATCGTCGTACATTTGAATTAGCATTATGAACTAAGCTTTAATCAACGACTAAATTTACTCAATAACAATTTCCAGAGTCATGACCTTCAGTGAAAAATCCTCCAATCTAAAAGCTGCTTTTGGGCCAATTTCACTGGATTCTGAAATTCCGATATCAACCCCTGCCATAACCCACGTAATATTATCATGACCAACATATTCGATCAGACCAACTCGAACTTGTGACCTCGAAATTTTCGTTACCTGACCCCGATGTCGAGAAGCACCGTGATATTGAATACCAAGAGAGTATATAGGAGTCATGAAGAACAGGGCAAGTATGTGTTACGTAGAAAGCTATAAGAAGACGAAAATCTTTTGAAAATATAAGCGATCGATATTCATGGGAACCGTGAGAATTTGAACCCGGGACCTTCTTCACGGTAGCTAAGCACGAGTATGTGCATGAGGAATCTCCAGTTCAATCTCTGCAGTAGTTTGACGACCAGAACATTTTCGGAATAGGCAGTCGTGGTCTCTCGAATTATACGATTGTCTACCGTGAAGCAGATCGTGGGTTCAAATCTCCGCGGTTCCTATGAAGATTGGTCGCTTACTTTTTCAGAAGTCTTTCAATTTATTTTCTGAAGAGTTTTTTCATCCGCTATCGTCAAGTAATGCTCGTAACGTCATTTACCGAACAGCGGGAAATCATCGGAATAAGACAATGTCGCGAATTATATATGATCGCAGTCCTATCTGGAGAAACGGATGAATAAGTATAAGAGCCAATTTTGCTTGCCTTCTCACTTTCAATTTTATCTAATTTTGAATCGGCTTTCAGTCCAAGAGACATTTGAAATTGTGAAGATCAATTTTCAAAAATAGTACCAAATTATTAGCGTGAAATTGATGGCTACATAATATCAAAAAGAGTGCAGTTCTGAGAAATTTCTATTCCGATACGATGGATAAGACTTTGAAGTTACTATCTCATATCCCCTCAACTTTACCTTAATTGTGCAACGTTAGAGATCCCAAAACGCAGTCACGTTTTTCAATCAAAGATCTGAATGTGATCATCATCCGATATCATTTTAACAGCCCACTATTGTATAGAAAGTTTTGGCAAATAATTTTGACTCTCATTCCGACAATAACGCAAAATTTTGAATGAATTTACGATACGACATTTTAAGGGCTTTGAGGAAGTGACAGTCGAAGCTCATTCGGAGCTCAATAAGTCATCGCGCGAGATCATAAAACACGATCACACTGGGAACTTGGTCGGGAGCGGAGAACTTGCATACGGTGAAGTACTTCTGGTCGTATGCTACGTAGAATACGATGTCGGCGATGTGGACTCATAGACACGTGAACTCGCGTGCACGCAGACGGCAGATCGAGCAGTGCATCCATCACTCGATATGCCGCCGCGAGTGCAGCCAGTCATAGCGGTGTACCGCGCATCACGGTTCATGGACCGCACGGCTGCGGGTATCGCGGCCGCGGCCCACGTATCGCGCGCTCAACGAGACTCCAGCGCTATGGAGCGAACGTCGCGGGAAAAGAGTCCCCCGAGCAGGAGATGGCAGACGCGAGGCGCACATCCTGACTCCTGAGCCACTTTGCCATTACACCTCTCGTTGCTACCGCATTCCGCGCTCGAAGTCCAGAATCTCACGCCCGCTCGATCGCCCCTTCGTTCATCATCAGCGCCACTCTGCTTCTTTGTCTGCTGGGATTCTTCGCGATGAAATCTCTGTGGCGCGTGACCAAGGGAGATTCTCTCGAAGCGAGTAACGAGCCGATCAGAATGCACCCGAGGAATCTCGCAGAGCGGCTAATTGCTCACTCGCGCGTGTGCTTCAATTTGAGGCTGCCACGCCCCCTCCCTTGCCCTCTTTGATTCATCTCTTTTTGAGGAATTTCGCCCCATCTAGACGCGAGGCCGACAAATTATGTGACGTTCGCCGTACATCGTGCCTTTTTATGGGATTTGCGGTTGGGTCGCCGACAATCGGCCAACAGACACATACTCGAGCAGTGGCTGCCAATCTCTTCTTTCTTGGAGAACACGTGGATTCGTCTTAATACCGTATTAGAGAAATTTTCTGACGGAGAAAAAAATTTTACCCATTTTGTTCTGAGAGACTTTCTCTCGTACTCACACGGACACCATGCAAGAGGTTGAAAGGCCAATTAAGGGTGCTTCCCAGTGCGGCCGACGCGCCATCTTGCGGTCAAAATGTATTTTGTTACTAAAAATTTTTCTAAACTACTGGAAACTACTTGAAAGATACCACCTCCTGCGGGGAATTTTTCTACAAATTGAAAAAGAAGTTTAGCGAAGAAAGGTGCAAGATTGGGAGTGTGCATGCCCTCCTTTCTAAGAGCGTGATCATTCTTCAAAAACAGAACTGTGGCGAGCCTTGAACGTGGAAAAAGTTCCTCATATTTTTAAACGTTCCACAGTATAAGTTATGCCTGCAAACTATATTGATTAGGAAACATTGTCGCGCGAGCAAATGAGTTCAGTGCCATCACTCTAATATAAGATGTTGGTATGAGATAAGCGCCGTGATATGGGCTTACGGTATTTTGAATTCAATTTTCGATATTTTTGAGTTTAATAAGTTTGCAGCTGGCCTCGTTGGGCATAGATGACATCGACGTGTCCACTTCACAAAGGCTCTTATCGTATGTCATTTTAATGGGACACGTGCCTTTGTGAATTGAACACGCCGAAATGTTCATGGTCTCTCATGCTCTCGTCACTGAACATCACAATTTGAGTGTTCATGATCTGAATTGATGCCCCTCACTTGAAATTTCGAAAAAATGATGAGTTTGGAATTAATCTTTGGAATTATAGATTCTTGAAACTATCTGCGAATCCAACTCTCCAATACTATGACTACTTTCGAAGCAATCCGTTGTGTGATAGGGATATCAGTTAACTCTGAATCATGCACGGCAACGTAGGCTCTCTTTTGGAGCAATTCTCGCAAAGTCATATTTATATCGTAATTTGTGTAAATCTCTTATTCTCAATGGAATTTCTCAATTCCACGATAAAAATTTACCAGTGTTTTTTCATTCAAAAGAATATGGAATCAAACAAGTCGCAGAAGTTCTTGACACCGTTCGTGGCCGCAATTTTATTACTCAAAAGACATAGTATCAACGCGTTTAGCATCCAAAGTAATGGTCACTGAGAATCCATGATCCACGATCTGCGTCAAATATATGCCAAAAAGATTGACTGTTGATGAACGCACGGTTTAAACGAAGTTTCAGATCCATCGATAATCACATGCCTGAATACAATGCTTGAAGTGGCTCAAGTTTACTTCTGTCTTATTATGCCCTGCTCTTACAGTCAAACATGGAGGGCCGTTGACAATTTTTACGAATTCGGGGCGTGGTTTTGGCACTTTTTGTCACCTCAGCTTCGTCCTCCTATACTTCCACTCCGTTGCCCACCGATTTCTCCCTCGCTTCCCAAAATCTGCCCGCGAACATCGCAAGGAGCAGAGCTTCGCACATCGCGCGCACGCGGCCTCGCGCCGGCCGCGTTTGCCGCGCGCACATCACGCAACCGGTCGGACGAGTTTTTCCCGCGAAGCAAAACACGCCGCGGAGAAAGAGAAGGGCTCGAGCACCCCTCTCGACCACGAGCACGAGTGCATTCTGCGTCGGTCCCAAAAAGTCTCGGCCGGACCCTGCATTACGGGGTCCCATCACGCGCGTGCCTTGGCCTCGTGCGCGGTCCAGCGGCTGCAAACATCATTTGCATCCGCGTTGTCTTATTTCGGCCCTCGGCGCGTCCAAACAAAACCGCCGGGAGTAATGGAAATTCTCGTGGCTTTTTTCTCCAGCCCTCGATCCCGCACTCCGCAAAACACGATACACAGGAGGGATGCACGGACGATTGCCGACGCTCCGCAACATCGGGACCGAGCCGAGCGATCGCTGGCTGTCGATGCTGTCGATGCACATCCGCGCTCGGTTGATTTTTTGCATTCCACGCGCAGCAGCCACAACCCCGTCAGCTCTGGAGAAAGAGAGAAGGATCAGAAAATCGCTCGACGTTTTGCATTCTGCGCGTGCGGTAATACAATATCGGCGGGCTGTATCGGTATGTTCATGCCGGGCAGATCGGCCGCACTCGATCGCTCGCGGGTCCGCATCGTCACTTAGCTGTGCAAACAAAATCGAGATGTATCGGCCGCGGTCGCGGACTTGATCGCCTCTTTGTCGTGTACTTCCCGCGCGTCCAGATCTGGGAATCGGCCAATCATCGATCGCCGCGGCTGCGGTGGGCGCCAAGTGCAGTGTACGCAGCGCGGATATGCAACCGATCTCTCGCCACGCTGCAGCCTCGTGCATTCCGCATCAGCGAAAGCAGCGGGGATGCATGCACTTTTTGCTAGCCCGATTGCAAAAAAGCAGCAAAAATTGCTGTGGGCACGAGACGGAGAGGATAAAAAATTGCTTTCGAGGAGTAATATTCTCGGCAATTTGTACGCGAATCGATAATCACGCGCGGTATCATCCGATTTCATCGAATCTTGGCAGCCGGAAGTCCTTCTTTGCAACATTTTTATCTTCGTATCAACAATAATGCTTCGTTTGATAGATTTTTTGATGAAAAAAAGGTCATCACAAAACTCTAATTTTTTCGATCAACCTCGATTCTGAGTCCCTAAGTTCCCGAGGAAGTTCTTCGTGTTCGATACGCCGCAATCTGATGCTCGCAAAAATGCCAAAAGAGTGCTGCCTGAATTAAGCTTTCATCAGTCTATAATACTCACAAGTCGTAATACAAACAGACATCCGCGTCATCGTTATAAAGTGATCCATCATTCAGTGCTAGTATTTGCATACTTTCAGTATACCTCTCAAGCCATCTTAATAACATGGGATCAGGCTATGAATTATTCATCTGGACAATATGAAACCATGGGGTTCGCATTTCCTAAATGCTTATTCTTCCAATAACATAATGTTCCCCCCATGTTTCATCTCCATCTATGGTATAAAGGGTTTCTGACCGAAGTAGCTCAAATCCATTTCTCAAAAATGCTCTCACTGTTAGCACTTTTGACATTTTCTCCAAGAATCACTGTTGCATAATTTTTCAACGGAAAACGGCTTCCTATTTCAAGTCCTCGATTTGCATTTCATATGTCGGATGTGTGCAGAATCCTATGAAGTCAGAACCATGGTTCATTTTTGACATTTTCAAAAGTGATTATAGATATACCGATAAATACGTATGGAGGTAACTTTATCTTCTGTAGCTGTATTTCAGAGTATAGATCCTAAGAAACTGAACCGATGCAGGATAGCTCCATAATTCATTAAATAGAGATAGTTCCCAGAGTTTGGTGAGAATCCACCATCCAAGTATCTGACACTCTTCTCGTAGATTAGTCAATCACTTCCTGAATCCTGCCCTGTGATTGATAAAAAACTTATTTCTGCATTTGATGTAGATTCGCATCAAGCCTAGCATTAAATATTTTGATATGTATAGCTCTATTCATACACTGCACTCAA
>JAPYYZ010015772.1:0-11929 GCA_030522705.1 Eretmocerus eremicus | reverse complement strand
GAGAGAGAGAGAGAGAGAGAGAGAGAGAGAGAGAGAGAGAGAGAGAGAGAGATACACCCTTTATTCGCACAGAGGCGGAAAATGAATCATCCAATATAAAAATACAATATGCTTACAAATATGTTTCACATAGAGTGATTCGGGCAAGGATATTGCATAGTAAGATCACAAGTGTGACTAGTCGTTTTATACTCAAACTACCAATGAAAATAAATACATACCAAATACGCGAGGGCTCAGAAATCGAAGAAAAGAACATAGGTTGCCGATAGATATTGAAAATCACACGATCATGTGAAATGATCTTCAAAGATTAAAAAAGTGCCTAGCATCCACACCAATTCTCAGTGGGGGAAGCGCCATCAAGAATTTCCTCACCACCCATTTGAATAGCGAGGGTCTCGGTAACTGCCGAATGGCAGGAGGGAGAAAATCCCAGAGACGAGCGCATCGACTCTGGGGAGATCTTCGTCCATAGTGAAGTCGCATTCTTGGGATTTTGGGTTCCTGATCTTCTGCATCACCTCGCTGAGGGCGCTCGGAGTGGTATTTGGGGAACATTGCATCCAGGTAGCCAGGCTCTTTCATATGCACGATCTTGTACATCAAGAGGGCTGCAAAGTACATCCTCCGCGCATCAGTACGCAACGAACCCAAGCGCTCTCTACACGGGTTGACGTGCTTGTCTCTCCTCATACCAAGCATTTAACTCACACATGAATTGTTTGGTCTTTATACCCTCGTCCTCAGTTCGTCAGTGATGTCGAGGTACTTGACCGCGCAGTAGTCCAGATCGGGTAGGACTAGGGTCTCGACCAGTCAAATCAGGGAACTCTCAATAGTACAGGCTCTTATAAACCGCAAGCTATAGAGGGCCTTGTTCGCTCCCTTTGTAACTTGATTATGTGCGGTTTCCACGCTAATTCACTGTCCAGTTTCACACCGAGGCTCACGACCGTGTCACTGAATGGCACGAATACCCCGTCCTGTATCTCAAACCCTGGTAAGTCCACTTTTGCAGGTCTCTTACGTTCTCCCTATAACTGAAAAATAATGCCTTGGTCTCGCCAGCGTTGGGCGCAGGCCAGAGCCCTCGGCCCACCCAGCAACGAGTCGCCCTAATCCTCCTAATCGAGCAATACCCTCCTTCATTTTCTTTTCATCTACGTGTAGGGAGATTTGGAGGTCGTCTGCGTAGGAAAGATGGTTCAGCGACTTCCCATCTAACAATTTAGGCGAATCGTTGACGTACAAGCTGACGAGTAGAGGCTCGAGAACAGAACCCTGTGGAACACCCAGATTGGTAGTGAGCCAATCAGAATTACCATCTTTTGATGTGACGATTCGAGTGCGACCTTGTAAATATGACTTCATCTACCGGAGAGCCAATCTCGAGGAACCCAGATGTCGTAGTTTACTCAATGACTTGGATGGTGGAATTTTGTCAAAAGCTTTACTCAAGTCGAACAGTAGTAGAAGGGTGATCTTCTTCTTATCAATACCTACTCTGATGTCGTCGATCAACTTTAGCAGAGCGATCTGAGTGCTGTGGTGTTGCTTGAATCCAGTCTGAAAGCGATCAAGTGAATTTGTATCATCGAAATGCTCCGTGATCTGGTCATGGGCTACTTTCTCCAGAACCTTGGAGAGAGAGCACAGCAGCGCAATAGGACGGAAGTCTGAGGCCGCTGATGGAGCTGTTGCCTTCTATAGTGCTATCAGCTGTGCTTGCTTCCAAGCCTCAGGAAGGATGCCATGAGCGGAAGAGGAGTTAGAAATATGTACAATAAGATCACCTATGGCCGGAAAAACATTCGCGATCGTGCTTTGAGGGACCCCATCCGTCCCGCGGGCCTGCGAGGAAGAATGTTTGATGGCAAAGACTACTTCATTGAAATCCGTGGCCTTGAACTTGAAGCCCTCTTCTGTGGCCACGTAAAATTTGCCCATTGCTTCTTCAATATCTTTGTAAGGCGGGATGGAGACCCCCGCGAAGTGAGCGTTCAACTCATCCGGTGTGAACCCATGGAGTTCCTCCTCTTTGCTCTTGGGCAAGAGGCCGAGGTTGCGCACTTCCTTCAATATGTTTTTGTTACGGTCTAGAGCGTCTGAAAGATGACTTTGAAGGAAAGAATGACGCTCTCCGTCTAGGCGCACGTCGACCTCTTCGCTGAGCCGAAAGTACTCATTTCGAAGCTGAAGTCACTTGCGCTGATCGCATTGATTTCGCTCCCAGCGCCTGCGTGCCGCATCTCACTTCGTCATGAGCACTTACAACTCGGGACCAAACCAAGGAGCATCGCCTTCACGGGGTCGAACCGTTTTTCCAGGGGCTAATTCATCCCAGACGGTTCCTGAATTTTCATTGAGACAGTTCATAGCGTCTTCCGAACTGATTTCAGCACTATCCAGGACTTTTCAGTCGCAGCGTAGCAAGCGATCATTCAACCGCTCCGGACTGATGTTACGGGAATCACTATGAGTAAAGGAATTTCTTGGCAGAGCGGAAGTGGAGATGTTGATGGTGACATCAATGACCGCGTGCTTGCCGAGACCGGACAGTTACTTATCAAAGAAGTCAGTAATGGTGTCGTTCTCATCAATGTACATGGGATCAATCCATGTGCGAGATACATTGGGGTTACGTTGGTGAGACGCGCCATGCTGCACAATCTATGAGGACAGTTTATCCGTCAAAGCAGTGAGTGTCTTTGTGTCGGAACGATTCGCATCCAACAGATCTGCGCTGAGATCCCCCATCATAATTTTATGACTGAAATCACCACCCAAATGTCGTAACGAACCGAATACCCCATCATCCCTCTGCATGGCAATCTTAGGGGGGCTGTCAATTACTCCGGTCGATATCGGTGAAGAGGTGCCTTGCCGCCCGCTACGAGAAAGAAATTCAGGCACCCCAGGTTTCCCTGGGCCAAGAGTATCATATGAGGTCCACCTCTTCGCTTCAAAGTCCTCATCCCCAAAGATGAGGGCGGTAACCCAAGGGATGCATCTTCAAGCAGGCCCCTGCGCATGCTCGGTACGCTGGGGAAGCTCTAGGAGAGGATGGGCCTTAATAGGCTCGAGGAGGCCTACGAGCGTAGCGGGCGGGTATCGTCTATGCAGTTTGGGTTTCGGAAGGACCGTAATAGTCTGAACGCGATCAAGAGCCTACGGGACAGAGTCGAGACGGCACTAGGGCTCGAACCGAAACCGTGGTGATTTTGTGCGATCATCGCACTCGACGTGAAAAACTTCTCCAATTCCGCGGATTGGGAATGTGTCTATAAGTCGCTAAGGGGTAGGATACCAGACTATCTGCCCGCCGCTGTGAGCAATGGCCTTCGTGACCAAGGCCCCCCAGCTGGGTCAACCCCCAGGGAAGAGCGGGATTTTTCCCCCCCCCCCCCCCCCCCCCCCAGTGTAACACCCAATACGCCTATTGCCTGGATATGAAGCTTCTACGCGAATTCAAACTCGTAAGATTCGCGGATGATGCGGGACTCATAGTTTTCGTTCCGACAGCGTGGGAATTAGAGCTCATCTCCAACGCGGCGCTAGACCGGGTCGGCGAGTGATTCCCAGACCACTATCTGCAACTTGCCGAGCAGGAGTGCGAAAGGCTGCTGGTCACGGAGAGAAGAAACCACGAGATGCCAGTCTCCACCATCAACGGGCACGATATTGCGAACGAGGGGAAATCAAGCATCTGGGAGTGTGGTTCGATGACGAGTGGACCAACAAGGCGCACATTAGAGAAGCCGCACCTAAGGCAGAGAGGGTGGATTCGGCCCTCCAGAGGCTGATGACAAACATCAGCGAACTCAAACCCAGCAGGAGAGCACTTCTCAACACCTCGAGCTCTTCCATCATGCTCTATTGTGCTCTCGTATGGGGCACCATAGGGAATGGCGATGGGATCGAGACAAGAGGAATGGGACAGCTCAACAAAAGGAAGAAGAACACACCGACTTCCCCCACACCTCGAGCGATGGGTTGAGCGTGGCTACGGAGAGCTCAACTACTGGCTCACACAATCCCTGAGCGGCCATGACTGCTTCCGAGCTTATCTCGCCAAGTACCGGAAGAGAGCACTGCCTGGGCGCCAAAGCTTCGGTTCCGACAACGATACCGCTGAGCACGCATCGTTCGAATGCACTGGAACAGGCACGGAGCTTGCGGTGATTCAAACGAGGCTCGGGTTCCGGCTCACCCCCGGAGGCCTACAATTAACGATGCTCCGCAACAAGGGGGTGTAGGATGACATCGCACACTACATCAAAACGGCTATCATCCGAGGAGAAGAGAGGGAACGCTACTTGCAACACCAGGCAAAAGGCGCAACAGAATAGATAGCGGACCGCGAGAAGAGAAGAGAGAAAGAGACAGGAAGGGACACCAGAAGGGATACGCCACCCATGGGGCGCGACCAACGCCACCCATACCTGAAGTAATGCAAAAGCGGTCCGGGCTGGCAAAGGTAAGTCAATGGATTATACCTCTGCCTCCCCTTGTCAACGGGTACAAGGCCGAGAGGCTTTGGTCGGCACCGGTTCTCGGAGATGGCCGAGAGGTGGTTCAAGCCAATCGCCGACTTCTTCCGCTGCTTGAACTGATCCCTTGGCTGATCCCGAAATACCGGGCTCGGTGCAAGAGACGGTTTCTTGCTCTTGAAGCGGCCTATCATCTAGTTTGCAGATTCGCCCTCTCTCGAACCACCATAGAAGAAAGGAAAAGAAAGAAAAGATAGATACCTTTCATTCGCTCGTGGCAAAAATACATCGAATAATATATATATAAATACACACACACACACACACATCCTTGCACATACGTAGTTCAGATAAAAAATTTCCACTTTGGTCAAAGACATCATCATTATTACAGACGTGACTAGTCAGGGATACTCTATAATCAACATTTAAGAACTACTGACGAGAAAAGATGAGGGTTCAAATTTTATCCCAACTATCACAGATCAATACTTCATTCATTTTCTTTTTTTTTTCTGGGCATGACCACTTCCAATCGCGAACTGGAAGAGAAGGAAAGGAGGAAAATGGGAGGATGTATGGAAAAATGGAAGGAAGCAGAAAAAACAAGCTCTTACAAATGCAATAATGCTCAGCATCCACGTTAATCGTCTGGGGAAGGAGTGGCAGCAGGTAATACCTCACGGCCTCTTCGAACGATTCTAGAGTTTTGGCTCCCCGGATGACCGGAGTGAGAAAATTCCAAGAGTGGGCGCATTAAAATAAGGGATATCGGCTTCCATAGTCGAGTCGCATCTTCGGAGTTTAGGGTTCCTTCTCTTTAGCATCAGCCAGAAGAGAGCATTCAGATCGGTACTTGCTAAACATTGCAGACAGGTAGCCAGGTATTCCCAGATGCGGGTTCTTATATATCAGCAGAGCTGCGAAGTACATTCCCCGCGAATCAGAACGTAACCAATCCAAGCTTTCTCTAAACGGGGTGACGTGCTCATCTCTCCCAAGAACATAAATGTACCTCACAAGCGATTTACTCAGTCGCTGTACTCGCGTTCGTAGTTCTTTATCGGCATCGATGCACACGACCGCGCAATAGCTCAGATGTGGTTGGGTTGAGGTCTACCAGTCGAATTTGGCAGTCCCTGGTGGGTCATACCCTGATAAACCGCAAGCAGTATAGAGCTTCGTTAAATTTCTTGGTTCATTCATCCATGTGCGGTTTCCACGTCAGTTCACTGCCTAATGTCATCGTGAGGCTCACGACTGTGTCACTGAATGGAACGAACACTCCCTCCTGTATCTCAACTCCCGGCATGTCCATTTGCTGTGGATCTCTAACGTTCCTCTCAGAACTGGAGAAAATTGCTTTGGTCTCGCCGGCGTTCAGACGCAGGCCGCAGCCCTCGGCCCACCCAGCAACGAGCCACCCTACTTCTCCCAGCAATATCGTCTTTGATGTCCTCCTCCTCTACTCGTAGATAGATTTAGAGGTCATCTGCGTAAAAAAATGGCTTACCGACTTCCCCTCCAACAACCCAGGCAAGTCATTGCCATATTAGGTGAGAAGTAAAGGACCGAACGGGGCCCTGTGGAACATCCAGACTGGTTTTGAGAGAATTATAATTTCTTTGTTTCGATATAACAGTTTGGGTACGACCTTATAGATATGACTTGATCCACAAGAGAGCCGATCTTGGAAGACTTAGATGCCGAAGTTTACTCATCAGCTTAGACGGAGAGATAGTATCAAATGCTTTACTAAAATCGAACAGCAAGAGAAGGGTGATCTTTTTCCAGCCTGTGCCTACTCGGATGTCATCAGTTAAGTTTCGTAGAGCTGTTTGGGTGCTGTCATGTTGTCTAAATCCACTCTGGGAGCTATCTAGGTGATTCTCTTTCTTCAAACACTCCACGATTCGGTCGTGAGCAATTCTCTCCAGAACCTTGAAAAGAAAAAAAAAACACAGTAGTGCAATGGAAAGAAAATCAGAGACCACTGATAGCACTGCGGTCTTTTTCAGTACAATCAGCGTTGCCTCCTTCCAAACTTGGAGGTCAATTCTGTGAGCGGAAGAGGAGTCAAAAATGTGAACGATAAGATCGCTCGAGCCCGGAAGAGCCTTCGCAACTAAGCACTGAAGAATTTCGTCCACCCCACGGGCCTGCGAGGAGAAATATTCAATTGCAAAAACGACTCCTGCTTATGGCTGGAATCACCGCACAGCCGACGTAATGAGCTGAATAGCCCATCCTCCTCCTGTATAGCGATTCCTGGAGGTCCACATATGACCGCTGCTAAAATTGGGGGGAGGGGGGCTTCTTTGTTGTACGCTACGAAGGAAACTCAGGCACACCAGGTTTTCCTGGCCCAGACGTGTCAGATGAAGCTAGTTTTCTAGCGGCTCAAACTTTTGCCTTGTGGCTCATTCATAGTCAATTCCATGTACCTGAAATTCACTCACATTACGCTGAGAACCTGGTAGAATATTCGTCAACTGTGGTGGCTATCAACAAGCTCCCTCTTGCGAACAGAAAGTCGCCACCTGATCCGAGCTTCCAACACAATGCCCAACACCATGTCGGCTTAAAAAAATGAGCAGAAGGGTGAATGCAACTCAACCAAGCGATGCTGCGCATGAGTAACAATGCCAGAAATCAGAGGGGAAAACAGAAATGAAACTGCAGATATCATCCCACTCAGTTTGAAGATGAGGAAGGTGAAGAAACATTGAATCTTGGCAACCTCATTACGAAATCTGCTAGGAAAAGATGTCCATTGTCGAGTACCTCTAGCTTCTCAAGAATGACTACAGCCATGAAGGAATGAAACGCATCTAATCGTTCTGACCATGATGATGATGATGAAGGTAGAACTCTCGGTAACATTCCCAACAAGTGCGCCACTGCGCCAAAGGTAGCTTCGAAGCAGTTCAAAACCTCTTCTAGATATTGTGCTAGAGAGTTCAATGATGGCCTTCAGAGAATTGTCGAGTTGAACATGGAACATTTGAACAATTTGGAAACGGTGATGAAACTAGCAGGGCCACTTTCAGAGAGAGATGTAGCTCCAGTCGATATGGTATGTGAATTATCGAACTTACAAGAAGATGGAATGGTTGCGGAAAAGTTTGTATCCAGGTCTAACTCATTATTATCTGCTGAGTTTTTTTAATCAGACGATGGAGCCACCGCAGGATTGATAAAAACACTGCTGTGATCGGAAAAGATGGCAGGTGTAAAAGGCAATGGAGTTTGAGGGAAAACAGAAATGGAGATAACGAGATTATCAATCTCTATATGAAGAGTGCTCTGATTGGTGAGAACAATGATTCAGATGAAGAAAGTGAGATAGGAAATTCTCAGAATGCAAAGATCCAATATCATCCATCCAGGAATTATGAATCTCGAAATGTATCAGATACAATTCCAGGTAGTACTTATGAAGAGTTGGTAAGAAAAGAGATTGACATAAGTCAGATTGGAATAGATTTGGCAGCGATCAAAGGAAAAGACATGCAAAATTTCCTTCTCTTGAAAAATTACAAAATTCTCCCAGAAAGGTACGAATTGAACAATTTTTCTTGAGGTCATCAATTCAACGGCACTCAATAAAACCAATTGGAGACCCCGAAAAGTCTGGTAACTTCTGGGGTTCATGAACCAATTGAATAAATCACTGGAATTCCAAGATTCTGAAAGGACCCCGCACCCAATGAATGGGTCAGTGGCCCACGGTCAATTTTGATGAAATTGTACCAGATTCGAGATCTTGATGCGCTGATCAATTTCGTCAATGGGCGCGCTGAGCGCCTATGCACCGTTTTTGAGATATTTTTCATCAAAAATGCCAAATGTAGAGGTTACGTAAGCTTTGTTGATATCCGCCCGCGACGCATCGTCGCAATTGGCGGCACTTGCTGACGCGCAATGCTGAGAGCTCTCATTTTCACGGAGTTTTTTGAGTAAACAATTCGAGAATAGAATATGGTCCATTGTTTATGGGAATACTCGTATTATTACAGAGCTCTGTTTCCATCGATATTAATGAAAAATCTCTTCGAGAATGTTCTGCGGCAGCAGTAACTCTATTGTGCGACTGAGTATTGATTTCGCTTGAGTCACATAGGAAAATTATCTGTTTTTCTCTACACGAATACTATTTTCAGTTCTATGTGAGGCCGCCGTGGCTTAGCGGATCTAGTCCTCGGTCTTCCACGCGGAAGGCCAGGGTTCGATTCCCGGCCGGCACCACTGAGATTTTTCATCATGTGCTTTTCACGGCATTTTCAGTTGTTCGGAACCCACCTCAAACTGTAGGTCCCCCTCACCCAGGTGGAATCGGTAGTTGGCAGTTGTTGACGCGCTGATTGAGCGTAACTCAACCCCATCACCCACATGGGTGCCGTCTGGATAGAGCTCGAAAAAACAGGTGCCGAGACGGACAAGTAGTGGATTTGGCTGGCATTTTGGGAATCACCTTCTTTTAGCTCTAGAAGATGATATCCAAGGTTTCAGAGTCTCACCTCCCCTCCCCCTCTCCAAGAAGCTGAATGGGGGCAGTTCGACCATTGAGTCGGTTACAGCCACTTTGAACACGCTCGAATGAGACTTTCCCCGACATTTTCAGGTTCCTGGTTACAGTAACTCATTTCGCCCCTTCCTCTCCGCAGCTTACCTCCTCATAACTTACCTTGATGGATGACTGAATGAGGGCAAACTGACCCTCTCATCATTATTAGCGATCCCAAGATCCCCCAAGTGAAACTCTTCGAATCATTCCCGTTTTCATTGCAGGAGTAACGTTTTTTACTCTTCTCTCCCTCAAACCACCCCCTCTCTCACCCTCTTGTCGTACCCTTAAGCTGGGATAAGCCTTACAACGTCTGCTTGGAACTTATCCCGAGATTTTCTCGGAAAAACTGATACTTGAATCCAGCAGATTTTGGAATACTGGCCGTTACTGTTTAGCAGCTACAGCTTAGTTCCGTATTGAGTGAAAACTCGGTACATAGAACTGAAGATAGTATTTGTGTAGAGAAAAACGGATAATGTTTCTATGTGACCCAAGCGAAATCAATACTCACAAGGGGAGACCACACCCTTCGGGTCACCGAATCTGACCAAAATTTTTTCACAGACTCGCACTACCTAGTATATGAAGAATCTAGAGTATCTCTGTCAAATGGGCACTCTGTCCAGAGATACAGCCATAGACATTAGCATTGCTAGTATATCGATGTATACGGATTTTGATACAGGCCTATACGGGCAATGCTAATGTCTATGGCTGTATCTCTGGACAGAGTGCTCATTTGACAGAGATACTCTAGATTCTTCATCTATACTAGGTGGTACGAGTCTGTAAAAAAATTTTGGTCAGATTTGGTGACCCGAAGGGTGTGGTCTCCCCTTGTCAGTCCCACAATAGAGTTACTGCTGCCGCAGAACATTCTCGGAGAGATTTTCCATTCATATCGATTGAAGAAGAGCTCTGTAATAATACGAGTTTTCCCATAAACATTGGACCATATTCTATTCCATAATCGTTTACTCAAAAAGCTCCGTGGAAATGAGAGCTCTGAGCATTGCGCGTCAGCAAGTGCCGCTGACGCCGATTGCGACGATGCGTCGCGGGCGGATATCAACAAAGCTTATGTAACCTCTACATTCGGCATTTTCAATTAAGAATATCTCAAAAACGGTGCATAGGCGCTCATTGCGCCCATTGACGAAATTGATCAGCGCATCGAGATCTCTAATCTGGTACAATTTCATCATAATTGACCGTGGGCCACTGACCATTCATTTGGTGCGGGGTCCTTTGATTATAATGTTGCACTGAAATAATTCAAATCCTTTGATGATTTCAGCTCGAAGACTCTCAAATAGATGAAAGCCTGTGAATATTGCGATTCGAGAGATCTTGGCGAAACACGTAATGTTGGAGAGAGTTGATTGACTATTGAGTAATGAAATATTCATTATGGCGATTTTCGTAAGACTCAACTATGATTACAATTTCTCCGTATTCTAGACCGAGCTGTTATTTTTCGATGTCAATGGATCGATCTCAATTTGGAAATGACGGAACATCTGGATATTGTGGAACGTCTTCGCTTGACTATGTACAGTTCCCAGATATCACTTTAGTAGAAAAGATTTTGCACCCTTTTGCTCACAGTACACCTATCATCGATACAAGCTTAGAAATCGAGGAATCTAATAAAATAGTTACCGTGTGTAGTTGTTCGAAAGGTCAGGTTATCGAAAGAGTAGATTAATTTTCTGAAAAATTCAATGCTTAACAACTGAGTACTTTTACTATGGATGTCATCCACGTAATTCTTCCGTTTGTTTGATGGATATCCAGGAATTACTATTCGTCTCTTCTCCCAAACATTCCGTCCCCATTATAATAACCATATAGTTCATCAAATAACATTTGAAAATCCATGGCGTGACAACCGCTTTACTGGTGTAAAACGCCATGGTAGAACTGTGAAGATTATCACCAATCTCTATCAACCATCTCGGTTGATGCAACTGGGCATAACTCTCTGAATTGGATTTCTTGTTAGTCAGGTTTCCTTGCCATTCAGAAACACAGTGGTGCTAGTTGGAATCCTAGTACTGATGAGTTGATCTACAGGGATAATCTTGGTTCTCTCTAATAGTAAAACAATCAGTATCTTGCATGTACACGCTAATTTCTATTCGTAAGTACGAAGTTGGTACCTGGTGGAACAAGGGTTCAATTTTGAAATGGAGTATTAATCCTAATTAGGTAATCAGTGAGTTGATAATGATCTTCTCCAAACAGAGACTAAGGAAGAGACAGTGGTGGGCAATAATTGGATCTACTCCATTTCATGATTTGGAGAATCGTGGCGAATGTACGTACACTTGAAAAGGGAATGACCATTGATCCTGACTCCAAAATGTTGGGCACAATCCCTTTGGCTTTCTTTCTCGATTACTCTCGTCACAGTGATCTTCATTAACTACCTGACTATGAATTGATGATAATGACACTCTATTGAGGATATTGGACCGAATGGTTTGTTTTTTCCCCTTTTATAGACGATTGCCTTGTATCTGTAATAAGAGATTCTCACCCATGTGGGATATTCATTGCTCCACTAAGCAAAAGAACTTGGACTATGCCAGTGAACCAATTCATCGGTATTAGAAAATCCATAATCACTATCATGAGGCTATGAAATCCACACTAAGAAGGTCTGCCTTCATGGATCAATTTAGATGATTAGTTGTGCGACGAGCATGCCTGCCCCACCGCAACCCCGCTAGCGTCAGGCACGCTCGCGCAGAGCGGTTGCCTCGATACAGGCGTTTGCTCGGGGAATCCCCGCCACAGTTCCAAAGACGATCGCCAGGTGGCGACCTCCAACCAGCGCCACCCATAAGCTAATTGGCACCTC
>JAPYYZ010015771.1:0-19086 GCA_030522705.1 Eretmocerus eremicus | reverse complement strand
TCAACCATTTTTCATCTCACTACCTTGCTCACTCTTGGCGTTTGTCAATATGTGCTGTCTTCTGCGTTAATATTGATGGCCTCTACTAGCATGCTGAGCAAAAAAGTCTTGATTATCTTCGATTGTTTCAAGAGAAAAATGAAGTGATAACATGGATATAATCAGATGCTCGCTCATGTATCAGTACCGAATTTCGTCTTCAACGTCCATGCTGTATTTCTAATCGGAAGAATGTTTGAGTTGATTCATTGTCTTCCTGATCATTTGAAGAAGATACAAGAAAAACTTCTGCTAATATCCATCACGTGATTTCGCTAAAACGCAAAATGAGTTTCAAGATAAATTTTATCGAGTTCTGCGAAGTGAACTTACGAGGGGGACATCGAAAATTTGGGTCACAAATCTTGATGAAACTTTAGAAATATCCTCATTTAGAGGAGAAATAAGGTATCCCAGAGCGAGTCCGAGAGTTTGATCAAATGAATCTCTATAAGAGATCCTGATATCTAACTACAATATAAAAGTTTCCAAGGTTTGGTCAAGTTCCATGACACAAGGTTAATGATTCCCTCGTCAGTCTACTCTGAATCTGGAGAGCTATATTATGAGTGAGCTTTCGATTCTGTTCCATCTCAGGAAAAATGCTTTCAAAGTGAAGAGAAGAAACCATGAACTTTAATGACCGTGATCTGATATGCAAGCCAATCTGATCAATCTGTGAGCAACACGGATTCAGCAACCAAAAAACTTGACAGATATGTCTTGACAGATAAGAAATATACTTCTGACCGATATGGGATTCATTCTGCATGTTGTACACTTTTTCAAAAAATTATCTCAGGTGTATTCACTAGTTTTGCTGTCATTATTCACTTACTAGGGAAAGATGAGCGCAAGAATAATGAATCTGTTTGGCAAATCAAAGAGAATCCAATCGGCGCGGTCTTATAACTTCACCCACGAATCTCTTGACGACATGCCACATGGAATTTTGAATAGTAAGTCCGTGAGGAAAATAGCAATTTCGCGCAACGCGCGTAAATTTTAGCCTGCGAAGTCGTGAAAAGTGAGTTCAGAGACTGCATCAAGCTCTGTTACTGTCACCACTACTCGAGGGGACTATTTGGCCCGGTGCCATACGGACGAAGCGATGCGGGGTGGCGCATAGCCATTGTGTTTTGTCTGGGCAGCTGCTACGCGGTGGTGGGCTCGAGCACGCGACACCGGCCAAAAGAGCTGCCGGGGATGACGACCGCGATGGCACGACGAAGAAGCGCGAGCCGATGACCGAGACAATATTGCGGAACGAAACGCCACCAGGCCCACTCGTCATCACGTCTCAGCCTCGACCTCTGAAGCACTGCTTTGGCGCAGAGTAAATGTACGCTATGTCTCGAGCTCAATGGCCTGTGCCCCGACTATAGTGACGTTTATATACCCTCAACAATGAGTGATACGAGACGAGTTTCCTCGCGGTGGATCTGAAAATAGAATCTATTTAGGTCTTTCGGGAGACGGAAAAAAGAGAATTTGAGGCAGATTTTGGAATTACCATTCGGGTGAGATGGATATCTCAGATAATTTAAATGGTTCGGAGAGTAATAGCTAATGAGGAATCCAATTCATTTGTGGGTGCGTGAATTTGTATCCACCTAAGTAGCAGGTCGCATGACTATTACCCCGCGGATCGCGCTGCGGGACTCATGCACAAATCGTCCTCACTAACAGATATTTGATAGTGCGTGGAGAAACCACCCCCAACCACGCCTCGAACCACGCAGTTCCGATCTTTTTGCGGTTCCGACAGTCAGTTGCAAGTAACCGATTGAGGCGAGAAATCGCCGGCACGTCCATCTGACGATGGCGTGACACTTTACAGTATTATTATGTTTCTGTAGAAGCTAGCGTGCAGCTACCACTACAAAGCAAAGAAAATGAATAAGAACCTGAATCTAATTTTTGACAAATCGGAGAACTATGCTTCCAGTTCTGAAATCAGTTGTTCTGTAAACATACTTCGACAATACCAGCATAATAAATGCACTCAGAAATCAAGGGTAATTTTAAAAATCTCTGGATAGAGTCACTGAACTTCTGCGATTCAAAGATAAAGAAGAGATTTAAGAAAACAAAAGAGTTTTGCAATCCAATTACTGCACGAATCTTGAGCGGTTCGATCAATCTTGGCAATTAAGAATACTGGTCGGATTTATTATATTAGTGGCTATATATACTGCTCTCTCGAGCATCTATCACACGGGCCAACTATCCGAATCTATTTTGGGGGGAACCAACCCAGAGGGTCTAGGAGAAAGATCATTGGCCTGTATCCAAGGCCGCACACGCGCCCACTTTGTTCGGCGCTCGAGTGCACCTCTTCAATACAAACATTCTTTGATTTTCCAGCGACTTTAGCATGGACTAAGCTGGGTGTCTGATGTCACCCCAAATTGACAGTGTCTGAGGGGGATAGTGAATCAGAGGGGCATGTCTTACCGAGCACCGACGACGACCTGCTGCCTTGCCACATCGAACAGCAGCTGCGAAAACGCCGAGACACCCTCCCTCTCGAACACGTTCTTCTCTGCCAGATCTATAACACAAAACACAACATACATGTTAAGCCTGTCGATTCAAGATGCACGGGATTTAATGTACACGTTTCCTCTTAGTCTAATTATACAGGTTACTTTCATGTTCCTGATCAGAAGTATAATTCACCAATACTTGATGAGTTATGCAAGTATAGCAACAGATTCATTTATGAACATCAATGCATGATCAGTTGTTCAGGAGAACCATGCTGGTTTCTTGAACATACGCAAGTAGCACTCTTTTTTTTTCATGGGTTGAGCGACTGGAGCTGACAAATTTATGGAAAAGAAAGACGCAAACCGCAAGTCCTTTGAATAGTAATTTATTGTCGACGTTTCTGACTGCAAAGACAAGAACGAGACAGTAATTTCCTTCAAAGGCCGACTTCGAGCGACTCTTTAATATTTTCTTCGAGACCAAAGGACATTACTATGCGATAATTGCTAAGCCCGTCGCGGTTATTAGCAATTAACGGAGCAACAACTGCGAGGTTCGAAGTTTATGCTCCTTCTCTCAGCCGATTCCCCAATCACAGCCGCAGCAACAGTACTACAAACAAAGGTAAAGTGCTGTCAGCCAGTTCGCGTATCAACGTTAACAAAATGGGAGTTACGTCAGCCTGGCGAAGCAGCAGTGCGTTTCTAATCTCAGAATCTCTTACACCAATGTAATTAGAGTTCAATTACATCGGTCTAACAGATCTACCAATGGCTAGAGCCAGTCGCTCATTGATGCTCGTATATGTGGACGTGGAGTCGAAAATGTGGACATTGACGATGGTCGTCAATGGATTATGGCCATTTTTACGTCGGAATGAATCTAATTTTCTGTGATAAATTCAACATCAAGGTGACATTAGGTCGAGCGTTTGGTCGTTATGTAACAGCCGATAAGTCTAGGTTATGAATGTTGAACGATTCGAGAGATCGCGATGAGGGAAATCGTTTGCATCTAATAGTAGATGGAGATTATTTCATTTCATTATACGCACATTCCTGTGCGTATCCGAGTGAATATTGCTTCTCGTCCACTTGAAAAACCAAATACGAATCCAGATTTCTTGGTATCACCCATTGATTACCTCGATTTCACATGCATCTTTTCCTTTACACGTTTCTATCTCACTGTACAGTTACAAAGTCGAAAATTTTCAGTAGGATCAAGACTGACGTAAAGATGATGGAACGGTGTTGAAAGGAGATCATTATCGACTTGCATAGATTCGCTTTCTACACCATCATATGACGATTGACTGGGGATGGACGCATTGAGGTTACACGCCGCGCACATCACGGCTTTGCAGCTTTTTGCGAGCGCATTCCTCTCTTCCTTGTCTCGCTCTGCGCTGCGAGATGTACATCTGCTTCGTCATACACTAATTACGAGCGCAAGTTCATTTTGCAGCATCGCGAGTATTGCACCGTGCGAAGGCCACCTTCATCACGAGTAATCCGTTCTGTACGTAACCCCATACAGCTCATCGCGATCAGCGCTAGTCTCGTACCTTTCATTTTTTCGCTTGGCCGCTCTGCATGTCAGTGCTGCTTTTTTCGCGTACATTATCGGTGGAATACCGTTCACTCCGCACGTGCGGAGCTTTTTTCGTATTTTGCGGGTGCAAAACGCGGCCGCGAACGAGAGCTCGACACCCGATACGGGATACCCGAGAGATACGCGGCTTTTCCCCAGACACCAGAGTTGGGGCCGTCTATCAGACTCGAGCGGGCGGATTTTGCGCGAGAGATCACTCATCTTGTCGAGCAATTTCTCCTCTTGCATTGATATGCCGGTAATCTTCGATAACAACTGCTTATCCTGAATCTATACGGTCCATTAACTTTTGCAGGAGTGTTTCGAAATCGACTGTTTTTCTTGATTTTTCCATGTTTCTGACACTTCTCGCAAAGCAGTAACCCAGCTACAAGGAAAACCAGGAGGGAAATCTAGTCAATACTCCATCTCTTACGACTTGAATTGAGATTTACTGATGAATCAATGAATTAAAGAGATTGTTCATATTGATGGATCAGTACCAGTGATTATACAACTAAGATTTCAGAGAATTTTGGTGAGCTGCTTATGGTGAGCTTTCAAGAGAATCACCTTCATTAAATCATGTGCGGAATTCCCTCAATCACGAATAATGATCCTACTGATTAGTAACAAAGATCGAGCACTAATTTTCTAAAAATAATGTTACTCCAAGTGATGAGCCGCTCGAAAATGACACGGTATTGATGGATCCGAGGATGGATCAGTGAATAATTCTTACTAAACAACATGTGAGTCTTCTGAGCATTCTGTGAAAGAAAGTAGCCAAAGTAGTAAACTCAATAATGCTTTGCTCACCTCTTGAGGCGTGTATTCAACCACTTGATTGAATCTTAGACAGCGATTGAATTTCAACCATCGATTGGGTGAGAAATTCAACCACTGGTTGACAGGGAATTGAACTCTTTGGTTGAATTGGCAACTTAAACCAGTTGGTTGAATACTTTGTCCAGAATTTTTTACAGGTATTTGACTGAACTTTTTCACAGAATTTTGGTTATAAAACATTTTATCAAAGTCCTGACAAGCAACATTGAGATTATTCAAAACTGTATACTCATGATTTTGAATGTTCGAGATTGTCATGGCAATGATTGAATTCAGCTTCGATGGAGTCACATAAGCCTTTTGATTCTTGTAACTTGAAGGATTCGCTCTTCGTTGATCCAGCTACCCTTCTCTCTCAGTGAAGCAAGTTCCAGGTGTATTAGGGGAGCTGGCGCCGCCTCGGATATTGCCGAGACACGCCACACACGCCCGAATCTAATAAAGCAGCAAATACGCGCTCTAGCTCTACTTGTTCCCTCATTCTAATACGAGGGTCTCGCTGATAGCCGCTGCTTGATGAGCAGCTGTAAGGCTCATTCCGTAATAATTATACGCCCAGAGTAGCGAATAAATAGCCTCCGAGAGGGTTAATCGTCGCTGCGACAATTACTGCCCGGAAGCCAGCCTGCACTCATGTCTTCAAAAACGCGTGCAATAGTAGTTTGATCAATTTCTATGCATGGTTCAATTCTACCGCGTATCCATTTCACTAGAAGCTGGACCTGGATAGGGATTAGATTGACGAACGGGAGACGGAGAAGGAAGAGGAGGAGGACGAACGAAATTCGCCAAAATCGGGCGGTCGGACTAAATCGAAGGGAAGAGAGGAAGCGAGGGAGATCCGAGCTGCAATCTCGTATACTCAATTAGTCAAGCGCGCGCGCAAGTCGATCCGATGCACCGAGAGCGAGTCCGCGCGATCGAGATAGCGATGCAGTTGCTGCTATGCGCGAGATGAAGAGGCAAGCGAGGGAGAGATGGAGAAAGAGGGTGAGCAGAGAGTCGCAGACAAAAGTCGGGTAGGAGCGCCTCGAGAGCTGCTCGGACCACCGGCAGAGGGCCACGGTAATAGGAATAATTACGGGATATTTAAGTGAACTTGCTGCTGGGCTGCCCCCCTTTCTCTGTCCCTCGTGTGTCGTCGTCGTCTCGAGTGTAATGCGTGATGCGCACGGTGCACCATGTGTAGTATAGAGAGTCTCTGGAGTTCGCTTCTGATACTCATTTCGTTACGTGCGCGTTGAGATGATAAGACGTGACCGACGAGGGGCTCTCTCAACGCACTCAATCGAGTGAGATTTTTTTCATTAAAAATTGCCCCTCGCGTCGAGTTGCGGAAAACCGCCATTCCCTTCACTGTGTCGATTCTCTGCACAGTGGAAGATAGAAGAAAACGTAAGATTTTGCATTGAAATTCACGATTAGCTCAGCAGAAAGTTCAAGATATTTTAGATATTCACATCAAGAAATTATAAAATGTCTATTCTATATATAGCTAGATTTTCCAGAGCTCGAGTTCATATGAATGATCTCATCGATGTTACATCACACGGATCAAATCTACACGAAGATGTCGGGAGCGTTCTAATGTTGCCCGCGGCCATTTATGCATATGAGCTACAAATTACTTTTGAGCGCTTGATGGCACTCGAGAGATCGTTAACACCTTGGCCATATAAAAAACACCATATTTTGACTGACTGCGCAAGCGATATAAAATGTGTAACGACGCAAACTAATTTAGTTTGAGAAAACTCTGCAGATAGATCGAGGCGGATCACTCTCAGAACTATAAGAGATATCCCTTTGAGAGAGAAACTTCACTCCAAAGTTTTGGCTAGAAGAAGAGGACCTATTCATTCAGGAGAATTTCTAGGTAAACCCTTTGCGGCATTGTGGCTAATATATTACCTACCTAATATCACCTCGATTTTGTCTGATTTTGAGTTTTTTGGGGGCTGCTTCAAGTATTTACATTGGGGTTTTTGGTGATTAGCTCGAACAATAAATGCAGAAGGGTTCTGCATCGCTTTAAAGTTGATATTTATTCAGAGCTACGTGAGAGATTTGAATGAACATGACCAAAATTGACATTATTGAAGATTTGTAGTCAGCCACCCATAAAACCTATAGTACACCAATTTTCAGAAGGATTGGTGCCTTAGAAAAGTGTGTGCCGCAAAGAGTTAAAGTTTGAAAGATGTGGTAGCTTGTGCTGACTTTCTTGGAACAGTATGAGCCTTGCATACGCCTTCCACACACCAGCCCGATGCAACATCCCACAATCTTGATGCACAGAATCGACCATGCTCGCAAAACAACAGAGTTTTGGCATCACGCGCGGGGAATATTTCAGGGATACAGTTTCGCATTGAGGGCTGTTCCAAGTAACGTCTTGGAAGCCCTCCGCCAAGGAGACAAGCAAGAGAAAGACAGGGATGAAAGCCAACCTCGAGAACGACCTTGCACCGCCTCCTTCCAGTGCACGTGCATCGAGACTGATATATCCTGCCGCTGCATAAGAGCGAGATCTCCCTGGTTGCACCTGAACGTGCTTCCACGCAACTCTCTCGGATCAATCGGGCTTCTTTAGTGCCAAATATACATGCAGAGGTCTCGGACACATAGTCGAGCCGATCGCATGCCGATGCAAACCTTTTGCGCCTCAAACGCTGCCACGTTGTGCATTCTAGCTGCTCCAGCGCGCTTTTGAGGGGAGGCACGCAACAACCCCGTGCAAACAGCCCTGTTCAGAGAAGGATACGCAAACACTTTTTCAAAGTAGCGAAACGGAGAGCTCGAGATATGCGGAAAGAAAACGGAGCGGAACACGGAATCGATGCCAATGGAGCGCGAATATCCCCCGTATCGTAATGCGATACGACATTGCGTGGTTGAGGAGTTGGAGACAGAGGATGTTTTCCTTGCGTTTTCCGAGCGTTCTCTTGGGGGAGGACACGTCTCCCTCGTTTTCCGCCGTCGTGACGATTGTTTCGTTTCGCTCGATGGAGCGACAGAGACGCGTGAGAGAGCGACTTGCACACGCGCATTTCCTCGGGGAGTCCCGTCACGCATGTGTCTCAAATTTTTCTCTCAGTATGGTATTTTGCTGGGGATATCGGGATGCTGGGGAGGTGAAGAGGGACTGATGATCCGTAACTAAGTGAGGTTCCTCGTTGATTCCGAGCAAGAATCGAGGGAATATTACAGGTTTACATTATTCTCTAGCTCCAAGCTTAGTATGATCCTTCGAGAGAGCCCATGCCCGGCGCGAGTATAATTTAATTGTAACTTCGAGGCAGTCTACGTCAGGCCAGTGTGTGTTGATTATAATCGTATCTAAGTGACGTTATTGCAGGGCCTAATTAATGGAAGCAACTTTCGCTTCTCACCGATTCAGAGAAGGTATACCCCCACACAGGCGTCCAAACGCCGCTCGCCTGCTCTTAGCATAACCTGCTCTTCTTCCTGCGTCAATCCTCGCGCTGAACTAGTTTGCTTCTCTTATCATGCAACCCAAAGTGCCAGCCTTCGTTCGATCTCATCGCCAGTAATCATTGATGCTTTTCTGAGAAGGCAAGAGACTCCCAAGATCGCGAGCCGGATGCCCTCCTCCCATCCTCTCGTAGAATAGTAATTATCGACTCGTGAGAGTACTGACTGAGCGTTGTATGATGAAAAGTCATCCGCTGTAAGAATCATTATCTTGGTGTTTCCAAGCATCAGAGTTTGAGATCTGAGAGGCATCCATAGCAAACTAACTATTTCCCTCGACGTATTTGTAGTTTCGTCGTCGATATTAGCGCCTTTCGAATAGGCATCCCTCGTTGCTCTTCAAATGGAACCAAAATCATCCAGAGGTATGTACACATGATGGTAAGATTTTGGACAGTTTTTAGGAAATTATTTGGCTGAGATAATAGTTAGAACAGAAAATTGCTCTGATATCAACTTTTGAGAAACGAGACTTGATCGTTTTGCAATATAATCTCCAGGTTCCATAAAACTAATCGGATTCGTTATCCATCCTTTGCATTTGAACAAGAATCTGAAAGTACCTCCTGAAAATCGAGAAATCAACACAATGTTCTTGAGGAAACCTATCATCTGAATGATGAAACGATGGAAGTAAACAAATTTCACGTCAGATATTAAAGAGAGGGGAGGGTTTGATTGAGAAAAAACAAAGAAAATGACCCAAAGCTAGTGGATGAGAGGAATTTCAATGCAACACTCTTACTTCTTCTTTTCCTCTCGCCCGAGAAAGAATCGAGGACGAAGACACTGAATGCGAAAAGAGATTCGTTGGCCTTTTTTGCAATAGGAAGACGTCGCTGGAGTAGTGTCTTTTTACAGGACTGTATCTTCTTATAGGATTACAGGATTATTTTCTGAAAATTGGTTCCGATATAGCAATCAAAGTAGTAGCATGGCTCTACAATGAACGTTTTCAAACCTCTTCGAGTCAGACAAGTTTTCTCAAAGTGCGACCCTTTCGACCAGTTCGATCGTATAAATAATTAAACTATGGTAGCAATCCTGCGAGAGTCATAGACAAAAACAGTGGAAAGGAAAAAGAGATTTGAGATATTAGTAATGCAAAAGTGTCAGAGTCGAACAAGGCAGCTAAAATATTTTGATGAATACCTTCAAACTTTTGGCCATGCAGAAAATATTTTCAATTGTCAATGTATCCCTCAACCACGAATGTACTTACGGAAAAACTCGCAAAATTGTTGAGCAGAACAAGCATTTACCGAAAGGAATTCGTGCGCACCGATACAGGTATCCGTCAGCAACAGCCAATTGCCAAAACTGAGATAAAAAAAAGAGAGAGACAGGTCACTGTTTTAGCCGAAACTCCAGTAGCGGGGTATATATTTCTGCTGTAGAACGACTCGGGTATATATGCGCGAGCGTTGGATTTCGCAGACCTGTAAATTGAGAGGCGCTAATGAATCCGTGAGCCTTCGCACGCACCTCCCGCGCGCCGAGCAAACTCGAAACACGCGATCCGACCTCTCTTCTCTCTTTTCTCGTCTCCTCCACCCCCTCCCAATCTCTCACCTCGCCACGTGAATATTAGCATACTAAAGTCGTGTATTCGTGCGGCTCTTCTCTCGCGAGGAAGTATATACGCGCGTGTATTCCGTATTCCGTGTGCGTGTAATGATACGTTCGCTCGTATAGCGAGGATATAAGCTATTACGAAAGTCACTTCTCGCGCCTCGCTAAGCACACACGCCGGAAAGAGTGTAATCCTCTTAGTCGACCTTCGTATATCGCGTTATGCAGATCGCGAGCTTTTCGAGTATATACAGGGCTAAGGCTCTACGATACGCGAAGCGCGACCGAATTCGATTCGACTTTGGCTCTGCACTGCAATCCCTTGAGGCCACTTATCCTTGCGCTAAGACTGTACAACCGGATGGACGTCTTGTAGCGCAAGCTTTTCGCGCGCGTTATATCGAGTCAGAGAGCGAAAGCGCCAGAACGTTCGCGATATCTCTCAATTTATACCGACTCTCGTTTGATATTCCCCCGGGAATCGGCTTACGCATTCGAGCGCGAAAGCGTGGCGCTGCTTTTGCTTTTTTCGGCCTTTTTGCGTCTTGTTGTTGTTGCTCAGGGCGAGATCTGCACTGGTAAAGTCCCTCGTGCTCGTTATTGCAACCGAGAGAGTCCTCGACAAATTGAGACGTGGGTTCGCGCGCCCGCCCTTTTAGTCCTCTCGCGATGCTGCTTTTATACAGCTTCTCCACTGCCGTGTTTCCTCTCGCCTTTTCTCGTTTTGCAAGGCTTGCTATGCCCTGACATTTCTCTTATCCGATCAAACGCGCTCTGGTACATTTTTGTGCTTACTACAGCACTCCAAGTATTGGCTCTTGTGAGCTTGTCAAAGAGAAAAGAGAGGAAGCTTATCAAATGGACGAGACGTCATTAAAAGCAGATAGGTGTACCCTTCATGCCCCCTCTCAACAAGATCTCGGAGTCACGCGAGCCTAAACCTCGCGGCGCATTTTCTTCAGATTTTCAAAGTTGGGATCCAAGGAAATGAGTGGTTTGGCCCGACCAATTGTGACCTCTCAATTTCTGAAAACGAAAATTTTGATCTTCACTTTTTCTGGCTTTCTTTTCTTTGTCCAGTAGAAGTTACACCTCAAAAATTTAGCTTAAGCTAATTCCACGCATCAAAATCTATCTCTTTTGCCTATTCTCATCTTTGATCGAAATTCTTTCTTGAGTATTGTAAAATTTGATTTCGGTCATATTTAGTAAGCATATTACCTAGACCTTTGGTGGATCATTCAAGTCCCTCATACACGGGAGAAAGGGACGTCGGACGGAGGCAATTTAGGTACAGTTGTCTTCCATTAGTGCTCATGAAATCGTCCTAAAATCGAATGCTTCGATTCCAAAATGAGTATTTCAAAGATGGAATAGGGGGGAAAAGTGATTTTCAGGAGGTTTGAATGGTATTAAACAATTTCATTGACGTAGCCTCTAGTATGGTGAAGGATCAGAGCCAGAAGTAGCAATCATAGATATTTCTGTCCTCAAACGCCCGGATTTTGAGATGCCTGTAAGGATCGTGCTTTTTCATCGATCGTGTATCAACAAATCACGCTAATCTTTTTTCGTATCTCGCCAATCAAGGTCTGACTGACATGCACGGTAAAAAATGTTTGTCAAAGACTTCAATCACTGTTTGAAGTTTTTCATTCAGCACTGGTCGAAGTTTTTTATTCAATCACAGGTTGAAGTTTTTCATTCAACCACTGGTTGAGGCCCAAGATTCAATTAGTGGTCGAAAAAAACCTCAACCAGTGGTTGAGGTTAATTTTCAACTGATTGGTTGAATTTGCAACCGCTGGATGGAGTTTTTCTTCCGACCATTGGTTGAATTATTTTTCTCAACCACTAGTTGAATATTCAAGCCGTGGTTGAATCAACGGTCCAGGAAGAAAATGTGCATATGATTCCAAAAAGTTTGGCGGCATGGAACTTTTTAATCATATGCACATTTTCCGAGACATTTTTTTTCTGGACTGTTGATTCAACCAGTGGTCCAAAGAAAAACTCCAACCAGTGGTTGGAGTTTTCTTCCAACCTCTGGTTGATTTTTCAGCCACGTGGTTGAATCTTCACCTACGCGGTGGACACTTCTAGCTGTATTTTCAACCACCTTTCTCCAGTGTCAATTCAACGCGATGGACCGAGAAGCGTCTTCAAACTGACAGTGGAATGAAACGCACTTGTGCAATAAAATAATGACAGAGCTGCATGGAAGAGTATCGTTCAGAGAAAGAATCCTGAACGAGCAAGTCTACGAAGGAGCGGCTGTACTTAGCAGTAATGACAGTGCGGTCGAAGCACTCGAAGAGGTTCGATCGAGTGGTCTCGAGCGAATAAAAGTCGAGAACTAGTCTTGCGAGTCGGAAGCAACCACGGAAAAACATGACCCGCTGTCAGAGACTACCGCACGGCAATCCTCGGAACAGCAGGTGGGAATGATCCAAAACGGGATGAATCCCAGAGTCGATCGAGCCAACTCATTGACGTACTACGTAGAATGCTGGAAAAGAAACTTGGCCGCGACGCTGCTAGAGGTTGGGCTCCAGCGAGAAACGAGCTTCGTGTGGTGCAACAGGTTTGCGACTCGGGCTCGACGTGCTCGCAAGGCTCCGCACAAGCCGCGACGCGGAGGCAAAAGTCATTGTTCGCGCGCGGCCTTGATTGAAGGCAGCACCACCGCGGGCACTTTTCTCGGTACGTACGCGCGCAGCGTGTAACCTGCGATATCGAGCTCGATCGAGATTCTGCCGCTGCTAAACTGGCTCTCGGGAGAAGAGAGCGAACAGCTCCGCTCTTTGCTCGTCCAGAGCTTGGCACTCGACAACGACGACGAAGAGGAGGATCGCGTAGGGCGTACAAGGGAACGCCAATCAAAATTTGCAAGGACGTCCCCCGAGGCTGCGTTGTCAAGGAGGCGCGAGCGAGATATTGCAAACTACTTCATTGCTGTCCAATGTTCGTCAAAATTTATGAGACGCGAGGCACTCAGTAGTCGATGATTTCTACCAGTACTATGAGCCTTTAAGATTCGAGACTTGGACGGTTTGGGGTTTGGGCAAAAGGTAACGCCATTACCTTGTTCTGTGGTATTTAGATGCACTCGATCGAATGAAATGTGCCACGCATCGACAATCACAGCTATCAGGTTCCAAACCTCCTCTAGTGATCTGTCACTTTATGATTCAAGAGCCCTGACACGTCGATTCTTCTAAACAGCAAGCTCTGTCTGTAATATTGTGGGTTCGGAGTCATTCAAATTAGCCACACGCATCATCTGCAACCTGCTTGCGAGATAAAGGGTTTCAATTTCAACCATCAGGAGGACAGAGAAAACAATCGGTGACCCTGCGGAGGATATCCTCGCCGAGCATGAGAGGAGGGTCAGAGGGAGTGTGAGTGCGTGTTCGGGCCTATATAGGGCAACAGAGCGCGATGTTTCCCCGAGGGTCGATAAATCACGAGGACTAACGATCGGCAACTCTGGCCACGTGTCGTCGTCGTCGTCGTCGTCGCTGTAGGTATACACTCTGGGGCGCGGCCACGCGAGGCCATTGTCGGACAGCGAAATAATCGAAGATGGTCGACGGAGCGGCGAACAGGATATACACGTGGGAGGCTGTTGTACCTATACTCGCTTTCGCGTAGCGACATCCGCAAAAAAAGACAACGGTAGATTAGCCGACATGAGATTCGATTCTCTGCCTCGAACCTCTCACCGACACTGTCTTTCTATTCTATTTTTGCTTCTCGGGCTGGATATTCTGTGATTGATTCACCAATTTTTGACTCTTGACCTCGCGCTACACGAGGAAGCCTCGCGAGGAAGCACTTTCATGCTCTAGCAAACAGACGATAATCGTGTCCAGAGTTAGGACTTTGGAAGGTTCAAAAATGCGATGGTGTACGCACGAGAAAGAACTCTTGGCCAATGTTCACAGTGTGGAACAATTCGGAGCCTATACTGCAGACTCGACAATTTTTTGATAATCCCTGACGAATACTTGCGACGGACAGCTTTAAGCCCTACCTAGTCGACTGAGCTAGAACTAAGGTCTAGAGAAATCATTCAAACTAGCTTGGATAACAACGGGAAAGTCATGACAGTATATTGGAAAATTATCAAATACTCAGAGACACCAATAGACGTCAAATGAAATTTCGCGTAGAGTGCATCGTGACACGCGACGGACTCTTGATGAGAAAAACTATGCGCATTCGCAAATCACGCGAAGCGCACGCGTGATGCAGTTTCTTGGCACGCTTGTGCGAGAGATCCGTTAACCGAACGGACAGTGTAATGACGGTCTAGGCTTTTCGGGCTCGGGGCGAATAATAGCTATGCGCGTTTGCATATATGATCACGAAAAGGCGCGCTTCTCGAGACGGATTCTGAGTCTGCGAGTGCATACCTGGTATGCATCAGGCAAGTAGCGCATTTCCGGCAGCGCTGGCATTTTTGTCCCGTCTAATCGACGCTATCGTTCTGAAAGTACACTTGGCATTAACACGAAACAGATTGCTTTGTTCGAATCGATTTCTTTCTAATCAAAGTCACGCACGGCAGTGCATTTCTTCCAAGATTGAGTATAACGCACGGTCGCGCCTTCTTTCATCAATCCAGTGCACATCTCAAATAATCTCTACACTCTCTATAGTCGCGATCTAAGGCGCGATGTGACGTGACGAGTTGATAGACAATCAGTTTGTGTGACAGGCCTATGGATCTTCAGAGTATCATCGATACACAATAACTTGAGAGAGGTCAGATATCTTCAGTTACAACGGTCTTCACGGACTTCAGAGATATCACTGATCATTTGACTTCAGCAGTTTCTGTATCCGCCATACAGATTCCTGGGTGGATATGTAAATGATTTCTTATTGTTCGTACCATCTGATAGCATACATCCTGAGAGAAGGTCATCGTTGCACCTTAACTTGAGAGGAGTCAGATAACCTCAAATAGGATGGCTTTTCAGTTGTTTTCCATGTTGCCGATTATTTGACGTTGGTAGTCTTTATCTAGCTCATGAATAAATGTGTGGATATATTACCTAAACAGACGCAGAAGGCGATCAAAATTCAAGTGTGGCACAAACGTCGGTCCAGCCAGTTAAACGATTGCGTGTCGATGGAGGTGAAATTGTTGGGCTAACGGAAAGACCGTCTTAGTGAATTACCGATTTTTTTTTTGGGAGCATAAAAAGGCGCAACGGCGAGTCAAGATTGGCGAACTTATATGATGATGATAGCCGGATATTCAGAAAATTATACTGTGAATATGCTTATGCTAAGAGTACGTTTTCATGATTGACTTCAAAATTTCTTGCACAATTATGAATACAGAACGTATGAGTAGTACTTCACCAACTCTCTCCATCTCACTAGAAAGTTGAATCGTGATTCTCCCACAGGCAACGGATCGCCAATTTTTATGTCTACCAGGAAATTTCTAGCTCTTGAGAGATGTAAACTTCACGGAAGTCAACCACCAATGAGCTCGACGGATCACGCGAGGCAGCTGCAATTCGAATAGAAAGATAGAAACTTCACAATCGGCTAGTGCGCAAGCTGCACCGAAGCCTGCAAAAGAGGGAAGAGAACCAAGATCGATTCGGAATCGATCAAGCCTCCGAGGCGTAATTTCACGAGCCACTGGGCCTAAGCAACTGCAGAAGCCACAATCATCGCTTTGTGGCCAAGTGCACCTGCGACGAAGCTCGACTTTGCCTCGTCTTACAATATCTCTGCTGCAGCGACGACAAGGCACTTTGTAAGTAGTATATCGCGATGGAGTGCATCTGCTCGCGGCGACAGCTGATACTCGCGCTGCTCCGCTCGGCCGACGACGTTTTCGCAATATCCTCCACGCAAACTCGCATTACGGCAAAAAATGCCTCGCTACGATCAATCTACTCAGTCGATGCTGCTTCGGGGCCGAATATGTGCGCGAGCAACGAGGAAGTGCGCGCGTTGATTCGCCACGCCTCGGGAAACTACGTCCGCTCGCTCTTTCGTCCTTTTGCCCCCCTCGTCGTCGTCCCTTTTTTGCCGGTCTACTTTTAGCAAAAGCCACATTCGACGAGCGGCGAAACCCGAGCTGCTCTCTCGCAGATCGGATGCCCCATGTACACGCATATACGGGCTATTCCGGAAGAGAGGAATAATCGCCTCGTCGTGTCGGCTGCGCTAATTTTCGCCAGAGCCGATCATCGGATTCTCCCGCGATCGATTCGAACGGTATATGTCCAGCGTGTCTATGGACAAAAACGCCCTGGGGAGGAGACACATGATAAATGGATCTGACTCGGTGGTGTGACGTCAGGCCGTCTCGACGGGCCGGATGAAAAAGTTCGCACATCGAGTCGGGGATGGGCTGTAGCAGCAAGTCGCGCGAGGTAATAGTTCGGTGGAAGACACCGAGCGATGTTTCCTTATATGAAAGTGTTTTAATTACACGCCAATTTTCCAAGGGAGCGAGGGATACGCGAGAGTTCCGCGAATCATTTTTCGCGAGGCAAGCGACGTTTGGTCGTATACATTCGCATTTCACGGGGAAACGCAGAAGGAGATGAAGTGCCGCGTCAAAGGTGCAATGCGTAGACTCCCCCCAAGTGCGTCCACCCTCCTTCAATTTCACGCACGAAACCGACACGAGAAGACGCATTTGTCGCTCGTCGTATGGAGAGACGTATAGTTTATGCGAGAACGACGAACTCGTGCGAGAGAGCCATGTGTGACGAGTCGCTTGTACTCGCTCTTTTGCTCGTGTCGTTTTTCGGGGCACAAAATTGCCAATGTGGGCCCGTAAGCGCACGCGAGAGTAATGAGAAGGAAGCAAGTGCGAAGCCTCGAGAGCTGAGCCGAAAGAAGACACGCTCGAAAGTGCCAGGTATTATGGACATCTGCGCGCGCGTGAGCGAAAAGTTCCGAGCTGCCATTCAAGAAGACTCTGGGAGATTTTTTTTTCGTTGTCAGTACTTTTGTTTTAATAAAAGAAGTTTGGCAGGATAGTGAGGTATTTTTACTGAACGAGAAATTGCAAAGAAGTTTCCGGAAGTTTTTGTGAAAACAGCCCTTCGCCCTGAGGCAGTCTAAGAGAAGATCCAAGATGATAAGTGAAGAAAGAGGAAACTTTTGCACGGTCCATCTCTGCGAGAAGGTTATGCCCAACAAGAGGGAGAAATGTGCATCATTATTCTCTCTCCCCCTCGTCGCGCCAATGTTAATGATAATGAATTGTTCCGTACGTATGGGCTCGCGCTGAATCAAACGCCACTTGTGCACGATGAATAACGAGCAAACATCGCTCAACATTTCAATATTCATGAGAGGCTAACGAACGCGTGAATTGATCGATGCGACTCCTGCGAAGCCTTCCCCTCATCACGCGCGGATGAAATTACTCGCCATCAGTTAGCCTATCAAGACAGTTGATGAGTTCGCCGCCGAGGACGGCTCAATAAATCCTCGACAAATTCACAATGTCACACGGGTCGCAAAATCTGGTGTGATTCCACACATTATTTTAGCAATGTAACTTTTGATAGTTCTCCTCTGTTCTCTGTTATCCTCCTGACAAATGTAAAATGACTAATCTGAGAATCGAACTATCGTAAACTTCCTTGTGACTTGATCAAATCAAATGCTCAGCGCCGAATCGCACTCAGAACATTGATTACACCATTCTGAGAAACATCCACACCCTCAGTGCTGCTGCATCACATCAGCCCTCTATCGGCGTGTACCTCGGATTCGCATATAGTATAGAAGACGCCGTGAGAGAGCCGAGGCCTTGACGGCCGTGGAGTGCAAAAAGAGGAGAGTCGGATGGTAGCCTTGGCCAAGGAGTCACGAGACGACGAGGAGCAAAGCGATAAGCCTGAATTATTCAGAACGCGAACGAGGCCCGTCGCCCCGAAAACCTCCTATACACCTTCGCCCCTCTAGCAACCGATATGGTGAACCTCAGTTTCATACAACAGCATCGCCCATGTGTGATCCGCCACTGCTGTAGCTCCAAAAAGTGTGGGTACGGCTATATGGAGGCTTCGGAGGACGCGCGAGAAGAAGTCAGAGAGGCGCGAGCGGAACGAAAGGCTGATTTACAGGAGACTCGAGCTGATTTATACCATGGCCATCGCTTTTCGCACAAGACCACTCCCATACATGTGCCCGCATACGATATGCCGTTGCCACCACTGCTGCTGCGTGTGCCTGTCTGCCTGTTCGCGTCGACGACACTTTCGCCGGTCGATATCTGAATGCCCGACGTCAACTGCGGCACTGACTCCCATACAGAAGTGCACTCGCGCTGATTTCGATTCCACTGCTGTGATACTCATTATATCCACGAGTCCTCGCGAGCGTAACCTAAATAGTACATGGATAGACAGCGGACAGCACCGTTTGCACACGAGATGACACGCTCGGACGGGCGGATGTATTCGATTCGAGTATGGTCGAGCGTGGAATATTGAGTGGCCGGAGCGAGGCTTGAGAATATGAACGAGAGTTTCCTCTCGTATCGATGGGGTCCATTCAACGAGGGCTCTGTGTAGGAGAGGAATCGAGGCTGAATTCTATAGCTGATTACCCCTGTTTCGAGAGCTTCGCACCATAAACTCCTTTGTTGATTTCCAAGTTGCGCACGTCAATTGGAGGCCCCGGTTCGTTCTTATCGCGCAGTGATCCCAAGCCATAGAATAAGTGGGTGGTATCCGAATGGCTCTATAAAGAGCCTTCTTCATAGAGAATCCAGGACATTATCCAATTCATATATTACACCAGATAAGATGATCCCCCAGAGAACCGCTGGATTTGCTCTAAGCATAGTGTGTTCATCGTTGTGAGTCTGTTGATAGTGGAAATGTGATATCGAAACTACACAGTCGCTTTTCATGGACTTGGTATCATTCAATTCTTATCCGACCTTCATTAACCCGTTCACTACAGGTCTAAATCTAACAATCAGAAAAATCAAAAAAGGCTCAAGAAGAGGGTGTTTACGTGTCAAATGAAGAAATAATGCGTCAC
>JAPYYZ010015748.1:0-11943 GCA_030522705.1 Eretmocerus eremicus | reverse complement strand
CGCGAGTGAAAGGAGACTCGTTCTATTAAAAGCCGGCGTTTCATCAAATGGCTAGCCATTTTATGAAATGGCTGATTCTATCAAGTGGCTGCGACATATCTATAGCAGCAGACAGCCCATTGCGGTTCGGGGGCTGCCCCGGCGCTCTAACCTGGATCAACCTTACTCACAGTGGCATTGGGCGATGGGAAAACCTGATCCAAGGGAAATAGAACATTGTAAGAGTCAAAAAAGCGCCGCATGACTCTCTTCCCATCCTGAGAAAGCTTTCAGAACCCACAAAAGTTTCCATCGCCCAGGCACAGATATGAGCCAGGTGTTGAACGCAGGAATGGATTTGAGGACGGATTCTTGTTGAAAGTATTTGACTTAGTAGGATGAATGGCAGACAATTTACAGATTCGTATTCATCAAAACCCTGACACAATTTTTCTGTTGTCGTTGGTCGACTGAGACCGGTCGGAGTCAAGACTAGAGATTTGAGGGAAGAAATCTTTGGTTTGAACTCCTCCGGGAGTCACAACCATATGCTTGAGGCAACCCACAAGATGCCTCCAACTTCTCACACTATCTTCAGGCGAGGCCGTAATGCCCTCCCCCCGCTCCCCTAACCCAAAATCCGTTCCGGGAATATCTCGACGTCTACTGAACCAAATCATACGAAATCTGATATGCAACTATACAGAATGTTGATAAAAACGGGGCTGCGGAGCCAAATGTTACAATAATTGCGTAGAATGCAACTCACAAAGCATAAATATGTATACTCCATATGTCGTCTACTCACGCGGATCGATCGTGCAGAAGCATGGTGCCGAAATCCACTCGGCACGCTGGAGTTACTTATTTCCGATCATCACTTATTCCCAATTGAGCTCCGTAGCCCCGTTTTTATCATTATTCTGTAGATGCTCATCGAATTTCGTATAATTTGGTGGAATATAGAAGTCGAGATGTTCTCGGAACGGATTTTGGTTTAGGGGAGCGGGGGGCGGGTATTCCGGCCTCGCCTCAAGCATATTCAGGAATTAATCGTATCTACAATTTTTTCTTCAGAAGTGTAGGGAGGCGAACTACAAGACGAAAGCCATTAGTTTTCGTTGATGTCATGAAAAAGCATCAGGTGACATGGAAAATAACATTACCTGACTGATGTATCTGACAAGTAGAGGACCAACCTTGTGGATCACGGATTTGGCCAAAACTGTGGGAATCATCTTGTTTCGGTGAGAAATAGAGATATCTCAGAGGGTTTGGACCAATAGGCCCTCTGTTCCGAGATACAGCTGTGAACATTAGCATTGGCCATATAGGCTAGTGTTAAAAAGTCATATATACAGATATACTGGAAATGCTAATGTCTGTAGCTGTATCTCGGAACAGAGGGCCTATTGGTCTAAACCCTCTGAGATATCTTCATTTCTTACCGAAACAAGATGATTCCCAGAGTTTTGGCTGAATCCGTGATCCACAAGGTTGATCCTCTACTTGTGAGTATACGACGTGACGCCGCAAACCGCAACACGTTATACGACACCGCCAACCGTAGCATTGCACTTTTGCAAGAATCACATATAATTGAGGCTCAGATTTCCGAGAAATTATAATTCCAATTCAGAATATTCAACAAACGAGCTCTCAAAATTTGAAACAAGAACAATGTATCCTCGTGCAATAAGACCAAAGTGATTTTAGCGATGGTGTCGTATTATTTTTGAGATGTACCGCAACTTTGCTGTTTCATTATTGGGGACTAAAATTGATCAATAAAGAACAATAGATTTGGTCCATAAGTACTTGTACCCTACTTCGAGGTTTGAGTACCCTCATGAGTCTTATCCCATACCTCTGTTTTGGAATTGGCTGAAACTTTGGGAGTTGTCTCCTTATGGCACTAGAAGATGATATGTGAAGCCACAGAGTCTAACGCTCAAGTGGCTTTGAGCTAAAGCTAGTGACATCAGCATTGCAAGTATATCTATAGATATGACTTTCCAACATGAGCCTAAATAGGCAATAGTTTCTTTCCTTCATTATATTTACCCGCCGAAACGACCATTCCTATTGCTTCGAATATTCATTTCACTGTGAGAACACTACGTACTAATAGTCCATAGTGTAGCAAATATTCATCCTATCTCTAAACAGATGGAGTTCTTGCCTAGTTGAGTATAACTTCTTAGTTGCTATGTATGGGTAATATAAATGGTCAAGGAATGCAGCTTGGAGGGCACGGAATGATTGTCTCTTGATGAGAGAAGTGAATTTTTCGGCTAACGAAAGTACTCAATATAGGAAAATCACGTCAAGAATCAATTCCAATCTTGACGAATCGCGGCTAAGGCTTTGCGATCTTGGTGTGAATAGACCTGTTTTTCACAGGTCCTACAAGCGTCGTCAGCCTTTTTCGATGCGTATTCGCGGTTTGAAAATTTTTTTCAAACGAATGAAATGCTGTATGGAAAAATCAATAACATCCATTCTGTATCACATCTCGAGGGAATTCTGCCACCATACTGTAGTAATTGGGATAATCCAGCACCGACAGATTCCAGTTTGGTTTCCTCCCAGTATTCCTTGATGCCCAGAGATGAGCCCGAATTAAGGTAGAAATATCGTCCGTTCAGGACTTGATGGGTTGAGACACATAACAGGTAGAGTGAATGCATATTTCTTCCCCTCGGGCTTATCTTTTTTGTATCGAAAAGTACTCAGAGGAAACAAACCGCACAAAGTTTATGCTGGATTAGCGCAACTTTTACAGGTGGTGTCAGAATTCGTGTGAGATGTGATTCAGAACAGGTACATTTGACTTCTCCACGAAGAATTCCATTCGTTTGAAAAAAAGCTTACCCCTCCGATCCACATTGAAAACTACTGACGATTATGCTGACGATGCTTCTGGAACCTGTAGAAACACGTCCATCAACTCTAGTATTTCGGAGCCTTGGCCGTGATACATCAAGGTCGGGCTAAGTATTTGACATGATACTCCTATCTTGAGTGGATTTGTTAATCAGCAAACCTACTTTGCTCATCAAAAGATTCCTCACTCTCCAAGTTGTATTCCTTGACCACTGTCATTTCGATAAATCATGAGTCAGCCTTTGAAGTTCAGGGTTCATGAATGGAAGTCAGATTCCAACTAGTTATATTAACTGAAATTTTTTTTTTTTCGAGTTAGATTTTGACCTTGGGAATGCTTGTATCAGGTGAAAGAACATGTATTGGACCGGTTTCTGACAGATTTTGGGACAGCAGGGGACGAAGTTTTCAGCACATGGGGGGGGGGGAGAAGAGCCTACGAGAGATGTTCATCATTGATGGCGAAATTCTGGTTTAAATTCATGGCCTGGACAAACGGAGTGAGGCCGAGAAGCCGCAGATTCGAATTCCCTAACCTCCAAAAAAGTGCCTTTCTTAGCTTTGATCGATCCGAAACCTGTGAGAAGTTAATCTTCTCTTCTTCTCACACCTTTGTGCGAAATTTTGGCCTGGCCAAATGAGCCTAACCCGAGAAATCGCAGATTCGAATTTCCTAACCTCCGAAAAAATTTCCTTCCGCATTTTTAATCGATCCGGTACCTGTGAGAAGTTGATCTTCTCCTATACTCACACGTCTGTACTAAATTTTGGCCTGGCCAAATGAGCAGAAACCCAGGAACTGCAGATTCGAATTCCTTAACCCTCAAAAAAGTGCCTTCTGTAACATTTGTCGATCCGCAACCTCTGAGAAGTTGATCTTCTCCTGTTCTCACACGTCTGTACAAAATTTTGGCCTTGACAAAGAGGCATTAACCGAGAAACCGCACATTCGAATTCCGTAATCTCCAAAAAAGTGCCTTCCGCATTTTTTATCGATCCGAAACCTGTGAGATGTTGATCCTCTCCTGTTTCCACACCTCTGGCCTGGCTGAATGAGCGGAAACCGATACATCCCAGATTCGACTAGCCTCTCCTCCAAAAAAGTGCCTCCGTATGTAGTTTTGACCTGAAACCTATCAGAAACCGGTCCAATACATGTTCTTTCACCTGATATAAGCATTCCCAAGGTCAAAATCTAATTTGGAAGAAAAAACAATTTCAGCTAATAACTCGTTGGAATCTGACTTTCATGGTTCATAACGAACCTTTCACAGATTTTAAGAGCATCACTACTCATCTTCGTGAACTTGAGGTTAAAGATGCATTTGAGAGAGAAGTCAACTTTTTTGTGAGGAAGACGACTTTAGGCCTTCATTATTACATTCAACGGCAATTCTGTGTACATCCAGTGACAGTTTAGGGTATTTTTTCCGTCGACCATATTTTGCCCGGATCTCTCCAAGTGTTTGTTGAGGTCGAGAAATAAGCTCAAAATAATGGGAGATGTAGCATCCATTCGGACTTGAATGGGTTGCTGGTTGCTTGATTGCAAAAAAAAAGTTCTTCGTATTCTGTGTGGAAGAGTTGGCTTCACGCACGGACCATCGACTTTTTTTCTGCACAGTACATCGCGGAAAATCATTCAATATATTTGCATAGAGTAGTTTCCACTTCTTTGCGATGAATTCAACCACTCGTAATACGACAACCAATTATTCCGGACTCGTACCGAGGAATACTACTTCCAATGTACTCTACGCAATCTCTTCATCCCTTCATTCTACATATACAACGATAGAATCCATTGCTGAGGGCGTATTACGCAGAAATTTTCCCCGAAAAATGGGAAAAAGTCGGTGGGTTCGCCCATATATGGCAGCTGAGGAGGCTCGCTTCTTACATCTAGCTGCAAAATATAGAAAATCGTACTCAGCTAGGCGAGAACTCCATTTATTTGGAGATAGAATGAACGTCCTTCTCCATTATGGGATTATTTGTATGTACTGTTGCGGTCTCACAATAAAATGAATAGGCCAAGCTAATTTCACCACAAATATCCCTGATTTTGAGTTATTCGGAGCCCATCCTGTCACAAAATACTCTGGTCTCTTGCAGCTCGGACTGCGTGACCTATGAGTCTTATCCGAGTAACAGAGGAGCCTGCGTCTCTTCTAGAATCCTCCACTCGCCTAGACCGCAAACAATACAGTTGCGTAGGGATTTGTGGAGTCGCCAGCTTGCAATTATGCTCTTTGCACTCAAGAGTGTGGACACATACATGGACATATATATATATTTCTGTAAGTGGTATGTCATGACGGAAGAGTACCACCCTACTTGCTGGCGGTTGTCAACGATGGACTGCAAGATCGGTGCTCATCTGCGATACCGACAAAGGACGCATTGAGCTAGAGCTGTCTGCGGGCATAGTCCAAGGCTCTGTCTCTGGGCCATTTGAATGGAACACTCAATACGACGACTTCTTTGCTCTGAACCTCCCGGAAGGGGCGGAACTGGTTGGGTTTGCGGACGACGCAGCACTCGTTGTTGTCGCCAAAACCACGTGGAAAATCGAGTGTATTGGCAACGAGGCACTCTATCGTGTTAGCCACTGGTTCCCTGATAACCATTTCGAGCTGGCCATACACAAATGCGAAGAAATGTTAGTTACAAGAAGGAGAAGCTTCCAGACGCCCGTGTTCCGCATCAACGGGCACGAGATCCTCTTGAAGAGGGAACTCAAGTACTTGGGGGTGTGGTTCGACGATGAGTGGAGCTACGAGGCCCAGCTGAGGAAGGCTGCGCTGGAGACAGACAGAGTAGGCAGCGCTCTCCAGCGGCTCATGCCGAACATTAGAGGGCCCAAGCCAAACAGAAGAGCCCTACTCAGCACTATGAGCTACTCCATCATGCTGTACGGTGTGGCCATCTGGGTTCTAATAGCCAGCGATGCCGTGATCGATGTGAAACTATCCCCAGTCCAGTGGCGCACAGTGGGAGATTTGCATTCTTTTCGTGTCAAAAGTTAGCAACTACAGTTCTAGACGTGCTATCGACATGATTCAAAATGGATATAACCGCTCAAGTCTTGCAAAATATGGGAATACTCGTGCGGTTTCCGAGAACCACTCCCCATTGTCGAGGGAAATGGATGGAATCGGGAAATCGGGTGTGATATGCATTCTACCACGAGATACGGGAAGTTGGTGACTCTGAGTCATCTCTGATTCATTCAAATGATCATTGAATAGAAGTTCTCATACCAACGTGATAATTTCATTGGCTTTTGACGCTTTCCCGGGCCAGAAAAGTATCGGAAAACTCGGAAAACCTCCCTAGTGGGTGATTTGATAAGTTTTGAGTTCCACCCTGGAACAAATCTCACTGACCAACTGATTGTGAGTGATCAATCAATTACCCCCCCCCCCCCATCTCTCTCCTCCCCCTCAAATACTCGCTCGATTTCCGTGATTGAACATGCCGTAGATCGATTGAGGATAGTCCAATGTTCCAATTAATCGATTCGGAGGATTGGACCATTCTTCGTCAGCTGCAGGAACGCAAAACTGATCCTCGGACAATTTGATGAGCATTTTAGAGATTCCTGATACATTTACTGGCTAGAAAAATGCGTCAACAATCGGAAAAATTTGCAAGTTAAGTTTCTAAGGAATTGAAGTTTTTGTTCGAAACTACGTAGCATCTGCTGGTGATTTGCTAGAATTGTCTTGATTCCCGTTTCCTCTCCTGCTCCCCCCCCCCCCCCCTTCCACCCCGTCCTCTCAGGAACCCTCAGATATCTGCCGCATCCGGTCATGGTATATGTATGAGTCAACATAATCTTACAGCTTCTCCGAAACTAGATCTTTAGCCTTTTTATTTGAATATTTGATCATAAGTCTTATCTCGAGCACTCTTTCGATTCATTACCACTTGTGATTACACTTTCTCTCTACGTTCCATGAGACCAACTTAAGCGAGACATTTCCATCACACTCAATTTCACACGTAAGGTTCATAGGCTAGGGCTATTTAGATCAACAAAATATTTACTTTGTGACCAGTGAATGAAATGGTGGAGGAATAAAATCTATCAACCCAAGACCGAGAATCTTGACTCGAGGAGAAGTTTCGGATTCATGGTATCACATCATTCTAGAATTCCACGGATTTCTCTCAGGTGAGTGCTCAGAAATGTATGTATCTCCTGCATCTGATGGATGTGGGAAATTAGGGATAAATTTCTATTCAACAGGAAACAATGAATGTGGTCGTTGGATAATCAATTTATCATATGCCAGTTACACGTATCTACGTGGGTTTCTAGGAAGGAGAGGGGAGACGGAGGGGAGGGGCTGTAAGTGCAAGAGAATAAGGAGATTGGGTCACTTCCGGTTGAGCATCAGCAGATTCTTGCTATTCCCAAACAAAAATCTTAACATCAGCCGGAACTCACCATCAGATTTTTTTACTTTTCAAGCAATCTCCTGTCAGGAAAATGCTTCAGATATCTCTGAAATGCATACTAAATTGTCCGAAGAACAATTTTGCATCCCTGCAGTTGACGAGGAATGGTTTAATACTTGGAATCGATTAATTGGAACATCAGACCATCCCCCATCGATCTGCGTCATGTTCAGTCACGTGAATCGAGTGAGTATTTGAAAGGGGAGGAGAGAGATGGGGGCGGCAGGGACTAGGGTAACACCGGCACACGAAAAAAAAAGTACTTGTACTTTTGACCAGACCCACCTTCCTGTATGTATTTTGGCCCGCTGAAACCGAATTCGAGGTTGGTTTTGCCCGCCGACCTCTTGTTTTCCGGAAAACGGAGAAAATAGCTGGAAATTCTGAAAATACTGGGAATTGCATGAGCCCTTTGTTCCATTCATATTTTTTCCCATATTCCAGGCTAGAAATCCGTACGCAGAGGTTTTTGGGGTCGCTGATCACGAATCCGGAATCAGAATTGCGATTTTCCCAAATCCAAGATGGCAGATCCAAGATGGCGGACCAAGAGTTTCCAGGAACTGCTCATTTCGGCTCGTAAGACTTTTTTCGGGGGTTTTTGGGGTCGTAGATCAGGAATATGGAGTGAAAACTCCAATCTTCCCGAATTCAAGATGGCGAATCCGAAACGGTGGGTCCAAGATGGCGGATCCAAGACAGCGGATCCAAGATAGCGAATCAAAATTTCGCAAGAACTGCTCATTTTCCCTCATAAGACTCACCTCGGGGGTTTTGAGGGCCACTGATGACGAGTCTGAAGTCGGAATTGCAATATTCTCAAATCGAAGATGGCAGATCCAAGATGGCGGACCAGGAGTCCGCCAACAATGGACCCACCATTTTGGATTCGCCATCCCACATTCGGGAAGATTGGAGTTCTGCCTTCATATTCGTGATGAAAGACCCTCAAAACCTCCGAAAAACGTCTTACGAGCCAAAATGAGCAGTTCCTGGGAACTCCTGGTCCGCCATCTTGGATCTGCCAACTTGGATTTGAGAAGATTCGCAATCCCAACTCCGAACTCGTGATCAGCGACCCCCAAAACCCCCTAGATGAGTCTTATGAACGAAAATTAGCAGCTCTTGCAAGATTCTGGTTCGCCATCTTGGATCCGCCATCTTGGACCCACCGTTTCGGATTCGCCTTCTTGAATTCGGGGAAATTGGAGTTCTCACTCCTTATTTGTGATCAACGACCCCAAAAACCCCCGAGAAAAGTCTTACGAGCCAATATGAGCAGTTCCTGGAAACTCTTGGTCCGCCATCTTAGATCTGCCATCTTGGATTTGGGAAGATCGCAATCCTGACTTCGGATTCGTGATCAGCGCCCTCAAAAACCCCTACATACAGATTTCTAGCCTGGAATATAGAGAAAAAATATTAATGGATCAAAGGGCTCATGCAATTCCCAGCGTTTTCAGAATTTCCAGCTATTTTCTCCGTTCTCCGAAAAAACAAGAGGTCGGCGGGCAAAACCGACCCCGATTTCGGTTTGAACGGGCTAAAATACATACAGTATGGTGGGTCTGATCAGAAGTACAAGTAAATTTTCTTTTTTCTCGTGTGCCCTCACCGAGGTTGGTTGAGCGTAACTCAACCCCACGCACATGGGTGCCGTCTGGATAAAGCTCTAAAGAGCAGGTGCCGAGACGTAAAACTAAGAGATTAAGTTTTTTTTCTCGTGTGCCGGTGTGATTGATTGATCACTCACGATCAGTTGGTCAGTAAGACTTCTTCCAGGATGAAACTCAAAATTTTTCAAATTACCTACTAGGGAGGTTTCCGAGTTTTCCGACACTTTTTTGGACGGGAAAAGCGTTAAGAGCCAATGAGAATATCACGTTGGTATCAAAACTTCTATTCAATGATCATTTGAATGAATCAGAGATGCCACAGAGTTACCAACTTCCCGTATCTCGTGGTAGGATGCATATCACACCCGTTTTCCAGATTTCATCCATCTTCTACAACAATGAGGGGTAGTTCTCGGGAACCACATGGGTTGTCCCATATTTTGCGAGACTTGAGCTGTCATGTGCATTTTGGATCATGTCGATAGCACGTTCAGAACTGTGGTTGCTAACTTTTGACACAACAAAAAACCAAATCTCCCACTGTGCGGCGTCTCGTGCTCCGGATTAGATGCAGCGTGCGTACTGGCAGGTACTTCACCAATTCGCCTGCTGATCGCTGAAAAAGGGCGAATATGGGAGAGGCAAGAGGCCCTCAAGAGCAACGGTGTAGAGCTAAACCCGACCCGGAAAGCCCTCATCCGAGAGGTTGAACGGGCTGAGACTATGGAAAAATGACAAAAGAAGTGGAGCAGGTCAACCAAAGGCCGCTAAACGCGCGGACTGGTCCCCAACATATCCAAGTGGATTGATCGGCCCCATGGAGAGTTAGACTACTGGTTAACGCAGGCGATGAGTGGGAATGGCTGCTTCGAGGAGTAACTGGAGCGGTTCCAAAAGAGTGAAACTCTGGTCTGCCCGATGTGTGGGGCTAACTGGGACGACGCGGAGCACGCACTCTTCCAGTGCGAGGAGACAAGGATAGAGAGAGTGTAACTCATAGACTGGCTTGGGGCTCAGCTGATACGTAAGAACCTCGTGCCAACCATGCTCCGTAGTGAAGAGACGTGGGTTACGATCGCCGACTTCATCAAGATGGCGATTACCTGAAAAGAAGAGTGCGAACGGGCATTGCTGCGCCAGGCAAGAGGCCCTAAATAGCAAACACCGACGACCTGAAGAGTGATCAACTACGGACGACCTAGAGAGGAGAAAGAAGGTTTGGATCAGAGATTGATGTTTGTCCAGTTGTCAATATTTTGCGGTCTGCCTCTCCTCGTCGCGCACCTCGACGAACATTCTGCTCTGTGACGACTCTGCTCGGTGCAGCTGAGTAATACATAATTCCATTATAATCTAGTTGCCTCGAAGAGGATAGCACAAGGGCTATCGAACCGTCGGCTTAAATGCCAATGAAAAAAGTCCAGGATACCCATACATTCTGTCCTTCATACAGAATCTCGACATACATCAATCTCTCATCTAAATCTTTACGGCATTGAGGAATAAAATGCCAAGCCAACGGACTGAACATCAGCGCTGGAACTTCTATAGGCACTTCGCGCTAGGCCACTGTCATCTGTGCCAGCGTTTGCGGTCTGCCTCTTCTCGTCGCGCCCCTCGACGAAGGTTTTGCCATGTAACGACTCTGCTCAGTGCAGCTGAGAAATACGTGATTTTATTATGATCCAGTTGCCTTGAAGAGGATAGCACAAGGGCTATCGAAACGTCGGCTTAAATGTCAATGAAAAAAGTCCAGGATACCCATACATTGTGTTCTTGTTTTTGGAAAAACTTGATGAACTTCGTTAACACCACAAAAGGTCGTGTCGTGTACGATCATGTAAAAACTCGATCCTCTTGAACATAGTCGAATCATTACCGGTGAAAGACTGAAATTTAATATTGCACACGACTTTCTTCATCTTCGAGAAAGCCGTTCGATTTATTCCAAAAAATGGAGAATATTCAACTTTGCACCGAGATCTTGGATTCGGGAATATGTGAACGGAATACTTAATCAGATATCTTAATTTCATCTCTTCCATTGTCTCGAAAAGATTATTCACCATGTTAAGAAAGAGGTGAGCGAGTCGTTTTGACATCAAATCGAGAAGATGAAGGAAATATGATAACATTCGTTCATTTTCACGGGACTGATCTTTCAAATTTTGCCCAGAACATACTCGACATATTTTTTCAGATTCCACGACTCTCAAGAGTCGAAATCAAACCCCTGTTTACGTAAAAAGTCCATCCTCATGGAATGTAGGTACAGTATCCTCAGATGATCATATCACTATTATTAAAGAAAAAACAATGAGAATTGAAAAATAAGGGGGTCTGGGTACAAGGGGTAAGGTCAGTTATACTCGCCCAGATATACTTTAAAGAAAAGTGAAAGGGGGGGGGGATATCAATACTTAGCAATGGCAGTGACTGATCAATTCTACATTGAAGACCATGAGTTACCACAGCATAGCTTGTAGAGAGAAACAAAGCAGCTCCTTTATATTCTATATCCTCAAACAGCTCCCCTTGTGGATAGCCCCAGCTAATTCTTGATTTCAAATTGATTCAGTTTTATAAGAACATGCCAGAATACCACTGTACATCTCTGTGCCCCTGATCTTGGAATAGAGTATTGGGAAGGTGGAAGTTGACTCAAGTTGACGCATGGACCCTCAAACCTGTTTTTAATATTTTGTGCATGATGAGGGAATGTTTTGTGCATGATGAGGGATCAGAGAGTATGGATGATTCCTACAAAGTGATGATTCTTTTCTGGAGCACTTGATTATCAGCTTTTGCTTAAGACTGAGAAAAAATATTTGTGGCGCATAGGTTTATGATGATCTATCTCTGTTTCTCAATGCTGTTGGCCTATACATTCATGAGCTGGATCATCTGAACAGGGACATTCATATCACTCTAGTGTTGGATAAAGAAGGGAGATATCCAATGACGAATGAGAGTTTAAATCTAGTAGTGAACAAAT